>JARFOD010027518.1:0-10734 GCA_031763545.1 Mopalia muscosa
CCTATAGAATTTCATTTCAAAACACCAAAGCCTGGTAATAAATGTTGTCCTAATTGTCCCAGAGAGCTCAAATTTTACACGGAGAATCAGGTTTGGGTTCCACACAAGATTATCAAAACAATTCCGGTCGTTCTGCGTAGTTTTAAAATGTATCCATTTACGCCCATGTTAATTGGCCGGCAACGACAATACGATTTAATTTAAAAAGACCCAAGTCCAGGACAAACTCATGTCTTACTTGTCCCTGATAGCTCAAATTTTGCAAGAAAAATCTTGTTTTGGTTCCACACAAGATTATCGAAACAATTGCGGGTTTTCAACGTTATTTCAAAATGTTCCCAATTATGCGTATGTTAAATGGCGCGCAAGTGATATATCATTTCATGGAAAAAGACGTAAGGCCGGGAATAACTTCTGTCATAAGAGAGCTCAAATTTTGTACAAGAATCTTGTTTTAAAATCACACAAAATTGTCCAAACAGTTAAGGTCTTTCTTCGTTATTTGACGAAATTAGACTGATGTACAATGGCGGCAAGGAATAAACACTTTCATTTAAAAAAAAAAACAAGTCAGTTAATAAACTCCGATTCTTATTGTCCCAGATAGCTCAAATATTGCTGGAGGACTCGGGTTTGGGCTACACAATAATATCAAAAAGAATTACAGTCTTTCTGCGTTATTTAGAAATGTCCCATTTATTCCCATGTTAAACGTCGGACAAGGACTATACAATTTTATTTTAAAAGACCTAAGTCTGGGAATAGTTACTGTAGAAATTGTCCCAGAGAGTTCAAATTTTGAACGAAGAATCAGCTTTAGTTCTACAAAAGATTATCAAAAAAAAATCCGGTCTTTTTGTGTTTTCAAAATGTCCCCATTTAAACAGCAGACTATACGATTTCATTTTAAAAAACGCAAGTTCATCAATAATTCCTGTCTTAGTTTTCTTAGAGAGATCAAACTTTGCATTATGAGTCAAGTCCGGTAATAACTGCTTTCTTAATTGTCCCAGAGAACTCAAATTTTGCTACGAATGTTCAGGTTTTGGTTTCAAACAAGATTATCAAAACAATTCAGGTTTTTCTGCGTTATTCAAAATGCCCCTATTTACGCGGATGTAAAATGTCCGGCAAGGACTATGCAATTTCATTAAAAAGACCGAAGTCTGAAATAACTCCTGAACGCATTTTTCTAGAGAGCTCAAATTTTGCATGAAGATTCAGATTTTTGGTTCCAAACAAGATTATCAAAACGTTCCGGTCTTTCTGCGTTATTTCAAAATGTCCCAATTTACGCCCACATTAAACGGCCGGCAAGGACAATACGATTTCACTTTAAAGAAAAGAAGTCCAGGAATAACTCCTGTCCTTATTTTAACTCCTGTCCTTATCTTCTTAGTGAGTTAAAATGATGGACGAAGAATCAAAATTTGATTCCACACAAGATTATCAGGTATCACACAAGATTATGCAGGTCTTTCTGCATTATTTCAAAGGGTCCCCCTTTACGCCCATGTTCCACGGCCGACAAGGACAATACTATGTCATTTAAAAAGACCCAATTCGGAATAATCTTTTTCCTAATTGTTCCATCGAGCTTAACTTTTTGCAAGAAGACAACATGACTTAGGTCTTTTTAAATGAAATCGTATATTCCTTACCGGCCATTTATCATAAGCCTAATTAGGGACATTTTGAAATAACGCAGAAAGACCAGAACTGTTTTGATAAACTTGTGTGGAACGAAAACTTGATTCATCATGCAAAATTTAAGCTCTCCATGACAATAAGGACAGGAATTATCGTCGGGCTTGAGTCTTTTTAAATGACATTGCATAGTCCTTGACAGCGGTTTAACATGGGCGTAAATGGGGACATTTTGAAATAACGCAGAAAGACTGGCATTATTGAAATAATTTTGAAATAATCGTATAGTTCTTGACGGTCGTTTAACATGGGCGTAAACGGGGACAGAAAAACCGGAATCGTTTGAAGAAATTTTGTGAAGAATCTAAACCTGAATCTTCAGGCAAAAATTTGAGCTCTATAGGATAATTAAGACAGAAGTTTTTTCCGGACTTAGGTCTTCAAATAAAATACTAGAACCCTGGGAGACATTTTAAATAACGCAGAAAGACAAGAATTGTTTTGAGAATTTTGTGTAAAACGTAAGCCTGTGTCCTGGTGCAAAATTTGAGCTATCTCGGTCAATCGAGAAGGAGTTATTAACGGACCTGAGTCTTTTTAAATGAAATCGAGCAAAAAGTCCTAGTAGGCCATTTAGCATGGTCGTAAATGGGGACATTTTGAAATAACGCAGAAAGACCGGAATTGTTTCGATAATCTTGTGTGGAACCGAAACCTGATTCTGTCTGCAAAATTCTAGTTCTCTGTGACAATTAAGACAGAAGTTATTCCCGGACTTTGATCTTTTCAAATGACATTGTATAGTCCTTGCCAGCTGTTATTTTGAAATAACGCAGAAAGACAGTAATTGGTTTGATAATATTGTATAATATGATAACGATTTGAGCGTCAATCAATCTGTTCATACTTCTGTTGAAAGAGTATTTTAGTTACCTAACACTTTAGTGACTTTTAATTTGTCCCAAGAGATATATTACAATCTCGGTGCTGTGGTATGGCCGATTCCATGATATTAACTGAAATATTGTGTGAAACTTCTAAGCATAATGTGTTTTGGAGTTTCTTGGACATATGACAGTAATTGCCATTTGATTATCACGTGATTGCTAAAGTTGTTAACTTTTACAGACCAGTCAAATCTCTGCTGCTCTTTGCTGATTGGATGTTACCATTTTCCCCTGATATTTTATTTGTCTTTGTGTAAAGTTTTCTTGGTAACTGAATATCTGTTTTAAGTCTGCAAGATTCTTAACATCTAAAATAATGCCTTCATAACAAAGTGGTAGCAGAGCCTGGTTTGTTTCTAGAGTCGTAATGAAGAGAGCTTATAGAACAACACTACATCTGGTATATTAAGTTGCTTAAATTTCACAAATATTAAATATGGCTTTTTACGGCCAATTAGTATAACGAAGAAAGAATGGAATTGTGTCGATAATCTTGTGTGGAACCAAAACAAGATTCTTCTTGCAAACTTTTAGCTATCAGGGACAATTAAGACAGGGGTTGGTCTTGGGCCTGGGTCTTTTTAAATGAAATTGTATAGTCCTTGCCGGATATTTAACATGGGCGTAAATGGGGGCATTTTGAATAACGTAGAAAAACCTGAATTGTTTCGATAATCTTGTTTGGAACCAAAACCTGGACCTTCTTGCAAAATTTGAGCTCTCTGGGACAATTAGAACGGGAGTTATTACCGGACTTTTTAAATGAAATTGTATATTCAATCCCAGCCATTTAACATAAGCCTAATTTTGGACATTTTGAAATTACGCAGAAAGACCGGAATTATTTAGATAATCTTGAGTGAAACGAAAACTTGATTCATCATGCAAAGTTTTAGCTCTCTAGGAAAGTTAAGTTGCTTAAATTTCACAAATATTAAATATGGCTTTTTAAGGGATAGTAGCTAACCGTGTTGATACTATGTGGTCTACATCGAAGCTGAATGAAACATATTTAGAAGGAACGCCCAGACTAAATACAACCTGCTACAATTTCTTTTTTTGGAGAAATATTTAGGCAAAACACTGAAGCTCTTTAAACCTAAGCCGAACAGCTGTCTGCACTAAAAGCTTCTGCGCAATCTGTGATGCCACATGTTTGCCCACAAACTCCAAACAAGGATACCCGCATGTTATTTATTAACATTCACAAAATTTAGAAGACGCCATAGAAAATACCAGACTAGCCGAGGTATCCTATCCACACCAAATCACTCTTTTCAGGAACTACTTAATTCAAATAAGCATTCCAGATAAAGGAAATCCTACCGAATCACCCCTTACCAACACAAAGCGATTCGTGCCAAACTCTAGTAAACAAAAAGGTCCATCAAATTCTCTCGTCTGTTGCGAGTACAACCACAGGCAAAGTGCGGGTGAAACCTGTCAAACCATTTTTTCCCAATATCTGTCTCAGGACAAATTTCATTGCCTGCAGAGAAAAAAACACAAATTTATTTTACAGGAGGTATATGTAGTTACTTCATTATGTCATGATGTAATTCTTGGTATAGACATTTTAGCAGAGAATGGTGGTTTGCTGGATTTTGATAAGATAGAATTTAGAATGTTGGGTTCCTCTCCAGTGAGATTACAGAAGGAGGTTGATTTACTTCAAGGTGTCAAAGTATGTGCCTATCAGCACATAGGAATTCAAGCTAAATCACAAACTGTTTTCATGGCAAAAGTTCACTGTTATATGGATTATAATGGATCCACAGGACTATTTGAATCTAACAAACTGCTTTTTGGTCAATATTGATTGATAGGGGCAAATACACTAGTTAGTGTCACAGATTGGTTGGTTTCACAGGAAAATATTATTATTAAAGAACCCATGAATTTAGGATATTTGTATATAGAATCGTTAGAAATTATAACTGAAATAGACCGCAATATAGAAGCCAATATATCCTCAACTACCAAAGGTACTAACTTAAGTGACCCCCTTTCAAGAATTCTTGAAAGTGGGTTACCTTTGTTAACTTTGAAGACTTGTCTCATATATAGCGATGATATCATGGTGTTTTCTAGCAGCTTTGACCAACATTACAAGATATCGCTTCAGTATTTGACAGATAAAAAGAGGCAAACTTGAAGTTTAAGCTCACAAAGTGTCATTGTTCTCAGTCGGAGGTACCTTGGGCATATTGTTTCGCAGAAAGGGATCATCCCGGACCGGATAATTACTCAGCTGTTAAAGACTTCTCTAGTGCTAAATCTGTAACAGAGATAAGAAACTAATTGAGCCTGGCGAATTTCTATCGGAACTATAGTAACATGATGGAAAAGAACGTGTTAAAGCTTATGCCAGCGGAACTTTGCTCCGAGGACAATTCCCAGTTATACGCTTAGTTGTGTGTATTGCGATATCGTTATTACGGTGTTTTACCTTTGCAGTGCTAGTCATTTATTGCAACATTTTGTATCGATTGATGGTATATCCACAAAAATTTGAGCTCTCTGGGACAATTAGAACAGGAGTTATTAACGGAGTTGGGTCTTTTTAAATGAAATCGTATTGCCCTTGCCGGACATTTAAAATGGGCGTAAATGAGGACATTTTAAAATAACGCAGAAAGACAGGAATTGTTTTGATTATCTTGTGTGGAACCGGAATTGTTCTGATAATCTTTAGGGGACTTCAAACCTGAATCTTTTGTTGCGGCTAAACCTGAGCTCTCCGGACAATTAGAACAGAAGTAATTCCTGGACATTTTTAAATGGAATCGTATAGCACTTGCCGGGCGTTTAACATAGACGTTAAAGGGGACATTTCGAAATAACGCAGAAAGACCGGAATTGTTTTGATGATCTTGAGTGCAAGCACACCTGATTCTTCGTGTAAAATTTGAGCTCTATGTGACGATTAGGACAGCATTTATTACC
This sequence comes from Mopalia muscosa, assembly GCA_031763545.1. Taxonomy (NCBI): domain Eukaryota; kingdom Metazoa; phylum Mollusca; class Polyplacophora; order Chitonida; family Mopaliidae; genus Mopalia; species Mopalia muscosa. Next base: position 5,541 of record JARFOD010027518.1, read on the forward strand.
TGATAGTAAAAAAAAAAAACCTAGTATAGTCCTTGGCTGCCATTAACATGGGCGTAAATTGTGACATTTTTGCAATAATGCAGAAAGAACGGAATTGTGTCAATAATCTTGTGTGGAACCAAAACAAAATTTTAGCTGTCTGGGACAATTAACACAGGACTTAGTCTTGGACTTGGGTCTTTTTAAATTAAATTGTATAGTCCTTGCCGGATATTTAAACATGGGCGTAAATAGGGGCATTTTGAATAACGCAGAAAAAACTTAATTGTTTTGATAATCTTGTTTGAATCCAAAACTTGAGTCTTCAGGCAAAATTTGAGCTCTCTGGACAATAAGAACGGGAGTTATTACCGGACTTAGGTCTTTTTGAATGAAATTGTATATTCAATCCCAGCCTAATTATGGACATTTTGAAATAACGCAGAAAGACCGGAATTACTTAGATAATCTTAAGTGAAACGAAAACTTGATTAATTATGCAAAGTTTGAGCTCTCAAGGAAAGTTAGGACAGGAATTATTCAGGGACTTGGGCATTTTTAAATGAAATCGTATAGTCTGCTGTTCATCATGGGCGTAAATGGTGACATTTTGAAATAATCGTATAGTCCTTGACGGTCGTTTAACATGGGCGTAAACGGCGACAGAAAAACCAGAATCGTTTGAAGAAATTTTGTGAAGAATCTAAACCTGAATCTTCGGGCAAAAATTGGAGCTCTGTAGGATAATTAAGACAGAAGTTTTTCCCGGACTTAGGTCTTCAAATAAAATACTAGAGCCCTGGGAGACATTTTAAATAACGCAGAAAGACAAGAATTGGTTTGATAATATTGTATAATATGATAACGATTTGCGCGTCAATCACTCCGTTCATACTTCTGTTGAAAGACTATTTTAGTTACCTAACACTTTAGTGACTTCTAATTTGCCCCAGGTGAGATATTACAATCTCGGTGCTGTGGTATGGCCGATTCTATGATATTAACTGAAATATTGTGTGAAACTTCTAAACATAATGTGTTTTGGAGTTTCTTGGATATATGACAGTAATTGCCATTTGATTGCTAAAGTTGTTAACTTTTACAGACCAGTCAAATCTCTGCTGCTCTTTGCTGATTGGATGTTACCATTTTCCCCTGATATTTTATTTGTCTTTGTGTAAAGTTTTCTTGGTAACTGAATATCTGTTTTAAGTCTGCAAGATTCTTAACATCTAAAATAATGCCTTCATAACAAAGTGGTAGCAGAGCCTGGTTTGTTTCTAGAGTCGTAATGAAGAGAGCTTATAGAACAACACTACATCTGGTATATTAAGTTGCTTAAATTTCACAAATATTAAATATGGCTTTTTACGGCCAATTAGTATAACGAAGAAAGAATGGAATTGTGTCGATAATCTTGTGTGGAACCAAAACAAGATTCTTCTTGCAAACTTTTAGCTATCAGGGACAATTAAGACAGGGGTTGGTCTTGGGCCTGGGTCTTTTTAAATGAAATTGTATAGTCCTTGCCGGATATTTAACATGGGCGTAAATGGGGGCATTTTGAATAACGTAGAAAAACCTGAATTGTTTCGATAATCTTGTTTGGAACCAAAACCTGGACCTTCTTGCAAAATTTGAGCTCTCTGGGACAATTAGAACGGGAGTTATTACCGGACTTTTTAAATGAAATTGTATATTCAATCCCAGCCATTTAACATAAGCCTAATTTTGGACATTTTGAAATTACGCAGAAAGACCGGAATTATTTAGATAATCTTGAGTGAAACGAAAACTTGATTCATCATGCAAAGTTTTAGCTCTCTAGGAAAGTTAAGTTGCTTAAATTTCACAAATATTAAATATGGCTTTTTAAGGGATAGTAGCTAACCGTGTTGATACTATGTGGTCTACATCGAAGCTGAATGAAACATATTTAGAAGGAACGCCCAGACTAAATACAACCTGCTACAATTTCTTTTTTTGGAGAAATATTTAGGCAAAACACTGAAGCTCTTTAAACCTAAGCCGAACAGCTGTCTGCACTAAAAGCTTCTGCGCAATCTGTGATGCCACATGTTTGCCCACAAACTCCAAACAAGGATACCCGCATGTTATTTATTAACATTCACAAAATTTAGAAGACGCCATAGAAAATACCAGACTAGCCGAGGTATCCTATCCACACCAAATCACTCTTTTCAGGAACTACTTAATTCAAATAAGCATTCCAGATAAAGGAAATCCTACCGAATCACCCCTTACCAACACAAAGCGATTCGTGCCAAACTCTAGTAAACAAAAAGGTCCATCAAATTCTCTCGTCTGTTGCGAGTACAACCACAGGCAAAGTGCGGGTGAAACCTGTCAAACCATTTTTTCCCAATATCTGTCTCAGGACAAATTTCATTGCCTGCAGAGAAAAAAACACAAATTTATTTTACAGGAGGTATATGTAGTTACTTCATTATGTCATGATGTAATTCTTGGTATAGACATTTTAGCAGAGAATGGTGGTTTGCTGGATTTTGATAAGATAGAATTTAGAATGTTGGGTTCCTCTCCAGTGAGATTACAGAAGGAGGTTGATTTACTTCAAGGTGTCAAAGTATGTGCCTATCAGCACATAGGAATTCAAGCTAAATCACAAACTGTTTTCATGGCAAAAGTTCACTGTTATATGGATTATAATGGATCCACAGGACTATTTGAATCTAACAAACTGCTTTTTGGTCAATATTGATTGATAGGGGCAAATACACTAGTTAGTGTCACAGATTGGTTGGTTTCACAGGAAAATATTATTATTAAAGAACCCATGAATTTAGGATATTTGTATATAGAATCGTTAGAAATTATAACTGAAATAGACCGCAATATAGAAGCCAATATATCCTCAACTACCAAAGGTACTAACTTAAGTGACCCCCTTTCAAGAATTCTTGAAAGTGGGTTACCTTTGTTAACTTTGAAGACTTGTCTCATATATAGCGATGATATCATGGTGTTTTCTAGCAGCTTTGACCAACATTACAAGATATCGCTTCAGTATTTGACAGATAAAAAGAGGCAAACTTGAAGTTTAAGCTCACAAAGTGTCATTGTTCTCAGTCGGAGGTGCCTTGGGCATATTCTTTCACAGGAAGGGATCCTCCCGGACCGGGATTATTACTCAGCTGTTAAAGACTTCCCTAGTGCTAAATCTGTAACAGAGATATGTAACAGAGATAAGAAGCTAATTGGGCCTGGTGAATTACTATAAGAACTATAGCAACATGATGGAAAAGAACGTGTTAAAGCTTATGCCAGCAGAACTTTGCTCCGAGGACAATTTCCAGTTATACGCTTAGTTGTGTGTATTGCGATATCGTTGTTACGGTGTTTTACCTTTGCAGTGCTAGTCATGTATTGCAACATTTTGTATCGATTGATAGTATATCCACAACCGGTATAGTTTTTGCCTTCTTGCTGATGAAAGTTTGTTTTGATAATGGCAATACTGTTTTGCCTGGGACTGGAGGAAGATTAATTACCCAGCTTCCTTAAAGCATTTTAGTTTATCAGTTACTGTGAACTTCACCGTGCATAGGATAATAAAGAATCAATAGTCCACTTGAAAAACATTTACTTATGTTATTTAATGCAAGCATTGTTCAACTGAATGAGAATAAACTAGTAGTTGTAATAGAAAGCAAGTTTTACTCTTAACGGTCACATTAATGTTGAAGTATAGTTCTTTTGCACTGCATTTTATACCATAGAGCAAATAAACCAATACAATTCCACCAAATTAAACACAATTTGTATTCAAGAAACACAATGTTCATATTGATTGAAGTGAATTAAATATGCTCTCCGAAACAACTGGACCAATGCACCACTAAATGATTGTACTGGTGGGATAACATAACATGTCCCCAAACTGTTCGTTTCACATAGAAACCTAATCGTTATTCAAACTGAAAGTCATAACATTTGTTTTTGTTCGAGTGGTGTTTTACACCATACTCAGAGTAATAACAAACAATTCAAGATATAACCTGCTTGGAATTCAATATTCTTAATTCACGTAATACTAGAATCGTTCAAAGAATATTTGTCAAAAACTTCACAGCTGAACGATTTTTATGACCGTAATAAGAGTAGTGTCTATTCCGGACAGTTCCAACACAACTTCCATCCTCCGTGACAATGTCTTTAGAAACCGGCTTGAGCGGTTTTTTGTAACTAATAAATAATTACGAGTTACTTCCCCTGCATTGGGAGGTTCTTGCTAGATACTGCTTTAATTGTTAAACTATAAATATATTTTGGTCCTCAGTATAAGCCTTCAACAGATGTGATAGGCAGGCCTAGTCTGCTTTTACGGTTTCTACAATAAACACACATTTGTTATCATCTAAGGTTATAGAAGGCGTGTAAAGTTGATGATCTCTGTCATGTAAGTAATGCTAACATAGTAACTAATTTCAACTTTAATTTTTTTTAAACTTAAACCCACCACTGGCGATAATGAACAAATATATTATATAACACAGTTTACATCCCATGACATGCTGTAGCCTGGGAGAGAGTGAAATACACCCTTCACAAATCTTTTCACTAAGAGATGCACACCAAATGAAGAACAGATAACACAGATGAAACGGTGGACCGTGCGGTATATATCAAACTATAACCAATGCCTCTTTCCACTAACTCTGCCAGAAAATTTATACCATTACTAAGTACAAATGGGACTGTGACCCCGTTTGGGACAATACTGTGACCCCTGGATAAGGTACGTGTTATATTGCTTTTTTGTACTGTCTCTCCATGAGCCCATAATAATGTCTGAAGCTGCCTCCCGATAGTTTGCAACTGTTCTCGGACAAATGGCAGATTAACAGTTGTAACTTGTGGGACAATGGATGAAGTTTGCCTTGATGAGTCGGTAAGATGGGAAGTTGTCTCCCTTGTTTTCTGGTCAGTAATACTGGACGAGCTATGAGCAGATTCATAGCTTTTAAAAAACCAAACCTGTGTTGGCCAGTTGGCCAGTTGGGGATAACTACGATTCCTTGGCTGTTTCGATCTCTATCTTCTGTAAAACCAGTGGAAGTACTCTAAAAGGAGCAAAAATATAACATTTTAAAGTACTCCATTAAAGGAAAAAGTATCGACAGCCAGAGAACCTAGTTCTGTGCGTTATGATACAAATTTGTTAAATTGAGCA
>JARFOD010027540.1:0-10733 GCA_031763545.1 Mopalia muscosa
TTGACGTTTTTCTTAATTTTTGTCATTATAAAATAAAACGAATCATAATGTGACATTATATTTAGAATCTTGAAATCTTCTGCTTTCTAAATATATATGATGTTAATATAATCATCTTTTGGAAATAACCGCAAAAGCCAGTAAAAGATAAGAGTCGCATTTTTTACTCCTGACTAGCGGTAGAGACCTTAAATGTGTACCTTCAAAGTAAACCATAATAACTGGTCAACTTACTTATTGATATACTATTCAGGGGAAAACTGTTATAGAAAACGTCAGAATCTCGAAAAGTCCAACCATGACTACAAATAATTTACTTTCGTAATTAAGAACAGTCTTAAAAAAGAAGAAGCAAAACGAAATACAAATTGTATATTTCCGCTATAAATAGTGTTCTAAAGTGCATCGTAAAGTGTCTTTCAATAGTGATCAATATGGCTTACTCACTGACCAGCAGAATTCGTCTTCGTTTTGACACGAACGGGACTCTGATAATACATGGTTCCAGATCTCTGCTCTATGTCATTCATTTTTATAGTTCTAATTATCAGAAAAAGTTTTTTTTTTCTGTGTTTTTCATACTGATTGATAATTTCGGGTTGCTTGCTGTTGTCACGCAGTTGATATAGGCATACATTACACGAAGCTCGATATTTTAAATTGAGTCACCACTTTGCTTATTCTTAAATGTTGTATTTCCTGTGCAGATGTTTAACTTGTTACATATAAATATTGAAAACACCCATGGCCAAAAGCAGAAAAAAATCTTACAATTTTCTTCCCCTCTCCATCACATTACTGTATACCTCAAGAAGATTTGATTGAATCGCAAAATGCTGAAAACACAGTACAACAATTTCCCCTCATATACGTTTGACTTTTCTAGTTTTCAATCTATGTTTACAAACCGGTCAAATCGTTTGTTTCTCTATTGGTATATAATCCAGTGGATGCTGTATTATATTAGGCCATAATGACGCTGAAATATCGGTCAAAGTTGAGGCAAAATACTTTCCAGGCAAGCAAATATTTGGAATAAAATTTCACCTTAGCAGATTTTGTTTATTGTGTTAGAGCTACCAATGGTCACACACGTGTTACCTACATGTATGTATTAATAACCAAGCATGTAGTCTAGCAACAAATTTACGTTGTCATTAACCAATATTAACTTGGTTCAATTAAACCATCCTGCCGTTGGACTTGGCAATTCATGACAAAGATATCTGACCGATCAACAAGAGTCTGCGTGGTAAAAATTAATCTGGTTGAAATAGTTCCTCTGTAGTCTTGTCATGGCTTACCACCCACAGCTGTCGAGAATAGTCCGGCCGAATGACATAGATCTTCGCACAGACGGTGAAATGTATCTTCATATCTTCACAATCAACGTGACTCCGTGAAAAGACGTTGCCAATTCTTTAACAGTTGTTTTGGGAAGTGTCCCATTAATTTTTCATCAGTGTAAGAGGCATAATATAACTTTGTCCTCTGTTTATACAAGACATTTGAGTAGTACCTCTGGCACATCAAGCTCGGTAACTTAAAGCGATAATCCCCTCGGAAATGACCCCTATATTCCTTGAAAGGTTACCATTAAATATAGTTAAATATGGTATGGACTTTTCTTGATTTCATAAAATTACCCGCGGGTTACAGATATATACCTTCCTACGTCCACTGGCGGCTGACATTTTGGGTGTGGCCGACTCTGTCCTGGCGTCACGCGACTAACACTATTTTGTTTTACGGGTTAATAACATGTGTGAACTGTCAAATGTTTGAAAAGTCGATTCTACAGATTTCGTCACGTAGGAACTTTATTTAAAAGAAAGATATTTGATTGGTTATTATTTGTGGAGCTCTTGTGCTTCATGATAAAAGTACCTACTAGTCCTAGACATGGCCGTGTGGATAAATTTGACTGTAGTTTGTACATTACCCATTGTTTAAGAGCCAAGTAAAAAAATGATTTAGCTGGATTACAAATTTAGGAGAGCATAATTGAGCACAAGAAATGATGCCCGATTTACTTATATGTATTATATTGCAGCACGGAGTATCGCTTTAAGGGGGACTCGTAACCTCTCCATTAGCCGTTTCTGGTATCTGATCACAAGTGACACGTTTCATTCTGTGGTTTCAGAATCTATAATAAAGAAGATACGGTATAACACTTAGGCCAGAAAACACATGAACGCAAACGAAATCTGCTTGTTGAATTGTTAAGGCCTATGAATATGAACAAGATATATTGATACATCTGTGTACACATTTGATTGAATGCAATAGACAATTGACGACAGCTCATGGGAAAGGGTCGTTCTCGACGAATTACGGTCGTGAGCAAATACTACTTCATCGGAGGACAATTTACAAACGATGCATCACTGATCCTCTCAATCGTACTAATATGTGTTCTTTTATATTTTAATAGTGAATATCGAGTATTTCTTATCCACGGGATTTTAAAAGCGTGTATCATATAATACTTACGATGGGAGTTCAATGTTTCCCTGTCTTCTATGGTAGATCAAGTTCAGTGGAAGTTCGGCTCCGCTGAGCTTTATTATAGATATTTCAGTCTGAAGCACATCTAAAATATCTTTGCAACGGACAACAATTCACCCAAAAATCAACCGTTGGTGTGAACTGTAGCGTACAAGATATGAAACAACTGCCGAGCTTAATGTTGGAGAGTCAACGATGTTTTCAGTGATTAAATAACCTTGATGAAAAAGCTCAATAAATGTCTATGCTTTTATTCCTTTCCTTGCACTGTTGACATAGTCACTGGCCAAATTAATAATAGCAGCAATCTACAATTTAAACCATGGTGTGTTTTCTCTCAAACAAATATTGAGCATAATATTTAGGAGCTTAACGATGTTTTCATTGATAAATTAATCCTGATGAAAGCATTTATTATGTGTCTACCAATCAATGTCTAAGCTTTGATTTGTTTTACATGCAAAGTTGGCGAAACGGTGACTTAATTACTAAAAGTAATAATCTACTATTTCAACTATGGCGTTTTTTTTCTCTTTCTTATAAGTTGATTGTTTATTTATTTAAAAAAAAAACATGTATTTCAATCCGCTGTGAGAGTAACATCATTGGTATTTTTCTAGACTATATTCTGTTGTGAACTTTCGGTAGGATAGAGTGTTGATTGTAAATGTATACATCATACACTATGACTGACGGTTGTGCTTTTGTTAGGCAACAGTGTCATTTCCAACTTAAATGGTTGACTGGCAGGTAACAATAAGAGTCGCATACAGTCTCTTGAGGACAGTACTCTTTTGAATATTCCCACTATATCCAATCATGGCAGTCAGCTTATGACAGCCTTTTTCATTCATCACAGACATTGATTCTAACGAGCATTCAAGTAAGTCGTTCATAGAAAATTAGTTCTTTTCCAGGAATGTCAGCGAACCCAACGATTAATGAATATGTCCAGCCGGTGAAAGTTTGGAATACAATATTTGTATTTTTTAATGTTTTTCTCCATTTACGGGTGATATATACGTACGGCTGTAACCGGTCTAACCGGTTATAGTAAGCCATTTATTTTGTTATCTCAATGATGTGTTTTAAATGCCTAATGTGTAACAATATAGCCCCAGTTTGAATACATGTAGTTTACCGATTTCCCCTTTAATAGTTAACAAACATATTGTAACATTTGTGCAGACAACATGATTGTTTATTATTCTATTCGATATCATAAACACCAGCAAATTCCATCAGCATGTTTAATATTACCATATTCTAATATTTATGCAGACAGCATTTATATTATTCTATTCGATATCATAAACACCAGCAAATTCCCTAAGTATCTTCATTTGTAAAGGAACAATATGTCTCGTAGAATACATCGCTGCTGTTCCCCCTCCCCCCTCCTCCCCAAAAGGTTACCATGCTTATTTTTATCTTGTAAAACAGATATCGCTAATGTAATGTATCATGGTCACGTTTTTCCAGTGGCCATTTTCCGAATGAAGCGTTATCTTATCTAAACCTTACGTCGAGTTTTAACTAGTTTTAATCAGTTCCAGTGGATCAGTTGACGATCGACTGCAACTTATGAGATGCGAGCATCTTTGCGGCATATTTGGGTAATAAGCGTCCAGTTGCCGTTAGTTATATCGAATCGCAGTGTGACTTAAGGAGGGTTCAACACATTCCTACCATGCAGTTTGAAACATTCTCAAATACGGAGTTAACAGCTTTAATTAAAAGGTTAAATTATTCACCACCTGAGGTTTACTGACATTTACAAGCTTACTATGCATCGCCATGTAAGCGTAATATTATTGTGTACAAAATTAAAGTATAATGAAACAACCAATTCTAAATATATCTGAATCTATGTCTTAATCTTTTTAGGATAAATAAATATATTGCCGTTTTCATCTCGCCATATTGGACCAATGACGTGACTTACATGTATGTTGCTTTTGTTTAGATGGCCATGGAATTTGATGTGGACAGGTCACTCACTCATTCTTCGCGTTTAAATAATTGAGTAAGACTTTTTCATTGAGATGCAACTGTATGAGGACTCGCCACCTCTTAATCGGCCCATAGCAAATAATGTTGATGAAGGTCTATGGTTGACGCAATTATATTTCAACAGTCTACATCATTCTTCTGTTCTTGGGCCCTCGATAATAGCGATCATGTAAAGGATTACACAGACGAGACAATCGATGGAGTGTTAAGTCAGCATAAAATCAATGCCATGGTTAAACTCCACTTTTGGGAACTTATTCCGATACACTTTTATCCTGATATTGGTTATGTCATACCTTTTTGGAAAATACCTGGAGAAAAATGACCTATATAACATTATGGAAAAGCTTCACATTCTTGGTTGTGCTACTATCAATTATTGTTGTAACACACCACCGTCATGTAAGTGAAATATCCTTAAGCACGGCGTAAATCACCAATCAATAAATTATCTTTCTTGAATTCTTTTCAACTTGCGGATTGGCTGTCAAGTGGAATTTATTTTTTCGTTACATTGCTATGAAACGACCACCCGTTGGTTTAGTCTTTGACTGACGTTAGCTGTTGTCTATAGTGAACGGCTTTCCTATCGATGAATGTTAACAGAGCGCCTAGGTATTAGAACATTTGTCGCGTTTGGTGGATATTAGTTAGCTGTTGTGGTAATATCTAAGAAATGTTTTAAATAGCATATCAAATTAAGGCTGTATTATTTTTTATCTCCTGTTGTTTTTGTCTAACCTATCGATAAACTTTCATTTGAGACGAACATTTTGAAATTTGTAATGTGCCATAACACACACGTCCGGTGTTTGGCAAAAGGTTGTCTTTACACATTTTGAAAATAATACTTCTTTTTCTTTAATTTTCTTTTTTCTAAACTTCACAGATTCACTGTCACTTGGGAGTTTATTTTAGGTTATATTGATATGAAGCATTTGAGTCAGTCATCCGGTGATACATTTTCCACAAATATAAACAAAAGTTAACAACTATCCCCACAAGTAGACACAACTGTACATTTTCAAACCTGGAACCGATCAACATAATTTTTGCATGTATAAAGAGTAATAATGTCAATTTGAATACATTTTTTTGGTGCGCATGTTTCAATAAAGCAACCTTATGAACTGTGTTCAGTGAACTTCAGAACTAATCAGACAAAACAGTATCAAACTGGATTTCTGTGAATCTGGAAAATACGGCACCTCTGGAATTTCCTCATGAGCATACCGATGAGTAAAACTGATTGTTTGCAACAGGATTCGTGTTCACAATGAGATGCCTGATCACTTTCTAAACTATACCTTACAAAATAAAAGAAACATAAACAACAACTCGTCTCCTTCCGCCGTCCTTGGGTTACCTGCATGCCTATTATGATCGACATTTTACTCATACTGTTATTGAAACCCACTGTGCGATTCATCATAGAAGACGGCACTTCGACACGGATGTCACCCGGAAAGACCATTGTTCATGTGGTAAAAGAAACCACGAAGTCAAATATGTTGATAAAAGTCTTCTTGTACACTTGACCGCCAATATGATCGGCTATAGTATTCGACACGTCTATACATTTCTTGCAGCATTGCTGGTTATTTTATTACCATGATTTAATAGAGAAATTGGACACGCACGGAAGAATCTCAAAAAGCTTCGCCACACTGCTCAGTTCTTAACTGAAAATACAATATCAGTAATATTGAGTGATGGGAATTTCCTTTTTATCCGGTATGGTTTCTATTGGCGCATTTTTGTCTCCACTTCAACCCATGTTGTCCCTGATGATTTGAGCTGACCGTGTTGATATTGAAAAGTTTACAAGACAGACTAAAAAAAATGCAAAGTGGGTGGCGTTAATATGATACGGTATCATTAACGCTACTCTTTTAGGTATTTAACAGAAAGTTATCCCAACGCTCAAACGCAATGTATCGGGTTTGACTTTTGGTACATAATATACATTTCGTGTCTATACAGCTCAGATATTTTGCATTTGATTTTGTAAAAATTCATCCAATTTATTTATAACTTATAAAGCCATCTGAAATGAAAACAAATGCATGATTGTTTAGATAGATATGTTGCTCTTTAGCACATTAGATTATGTGCTTTGGACAAGTGTAATCTTGATGTGAGAATGGGGAAAAAATGGCACCTACACTGCTCAGAAAATAGGAATGAAGTAAATTGAAACACAGAGAAGACGTTAAATATGTTCATGAATGCCCAATGTGTCTACAATTTTGTCAATTTGTGCAGTATATCTAAGTTTACCTAATAGAAAAACAGTTCGAAATTCTCTTGTGAGTTTAACAAGAGATTTTATCATTTGTCCTTGGTTAAGTGAATGGGTGACTCTTCGAACTTTGCTTTCGATAGACTATCTAACATCCTTCTGATAACGCCACAAAGACCAAACAGAAATACGCGGCGACAACTTGCTGGTCTTTGTGCAAACAAAATCAATGCCATTTCACACCTGCGGTGTTCAGTTATAGATCATGTTTCTATACAACTCGTATATATTACATTCGATTTGTTGTTTTCAGCTCCAGCCACTCTTACATATACTTGTATGCATTGAAATTATAGATCGTGCATAACCAGTCTGATGCAGACTACATACTTCTTACAATACAAGGACGATGTAACAAAAAAATGTACTGGTTAATGCCTCACTCATACTAATGTAAGACAAGACGGCATGTCTATAGATTAATTGGACTTACTATTACACAGAACTACCGGCATAATTGTATGTATCTTCGCTACAGTAACGCCGGTTGAATCAGTGGCACGAATGACAATCTATAGTCGTAATGTCTGCTACCATACTCTACCCGGTTTTTGCTTTTCACTCTAACACTTGGAACTGATTGAGTTCTTTCTTTCAAATAAGCACAACGCTGGGACCCTTCAGCCCATATCAAATCGGGTTGAAATAAAATTGTCGATTAAAGCCGGGTTTGTATTCTTTACTTTTCCACTAGACTGTGCCGACGTATTACCCTTTCAGAGTGAATTAGGGGGCGAAGCTTTTATTCAAAACTAGTCTAACTGTAAACTGATGGGGGTATACTAGCACAGTTAGCGCCTAGCGAACGTTCGCTAGTCTGTTTTATAAATGCATAAATAAGTTCCTTAATATTTCTTTATCAGTTTTCGATTAAGACGAAACGGGATTCTGACGTTTCCCTCGAAATAGTTTTCCTGTTACACAATGTCTTATAATGGGTTTGATTGGCTTTTGGAAGCAAGAAGCTAACGTGAAAATAAATTATACAATAATAACCAGGCAATTTGATTTATTCTGAATCTCACAGCCACAAAGTACAGGCATCTTGCCCGTTTAGGACGAATGCCGTTATTATACGCCCAACGAGAGCTATTGACTTATATACTGAGACCGGGTAGCATTCAACCTAGATTCATTGAGATCCTTCCAAGGTTCTTCTAGATTTTGGCGTGCCTCTTTTAGTCACCGTGGAAATGACATATTCGCACCTAAGAACATGACCCTCGTTAATCGAGGATGTCAATGGTTTATTCAGAAAGAACGTCCACGGTGTCCGCGAAATGGAGGATGCCACCGGTATCAACAAACGAAGATTGATGACGTGTTAAATCGAGCATAAAAGCAATATGTTTGCCAAAAAGGTTCTAGACCATTCCACCCCTGTCTTTCTTGGTGGGAAGCTTGTGCCAATATGCTTACAGCATGCAGTTGGTTTTGTAATTCGTTATACAGATTTGGTTTTGGTAAATGGTTGAAAAATAAAATAGAACTGTCACCATAGATTTGTGGATCATTATCGAGCAACAAGTGCCCCAAAACGCAAAATTCATGTATATATACATATCCATTTGATGGGAAAGAAAAATAGTTGGACCCATTTAATGTACCCAGACACTGGCCGGAAAAAAGGCGCTTGGACCACAACGTTCTAGGTGTCTGACATTAACTAATGGATATTTGTTGTCTGAAAGCCGTGCATTCGATCCGAGAACATTTCCCTCTCTGCTCTGTGTTTTTCTTACTAATATATGTTCCAAGCAGCACTGCCTTACTTTAATCTACATCCCTTCGCCACTGTAAATACTTTTTATAAATAAATATTAAATTTGATGTTTTCCATCAGTCCCAACCACCATGTTTGTGTGAAAAGCGCTTTATCTGCTGAATGTGATCAATTTTGCATACCTACTCCTTTTTAAAACAATGGTTTTACCAGTTCAGGCATGGAAAAAATGATTGCTTAATACGCACAAATGTGGCAATGAATACAACACTCGCAAAGACCTTGTCCACGCTGACATTCAATTTCATAATTGAAAAGTTTGTAGTTGTATATACAAGTCTTTTATTATAAGCGAACGTTAGTTAGGACATTTTTTTCAATTCAGGCATCGGTAAATTACAGGAATATTAATTATAACAGTAACAGGACTAATCACTAAAAGCCACAACATTTCATAAATCTCTAGAAAATATGTGATAGGCTTGTTGACCATTTTATATGTAAGTTTGGTTTACATTGATATATAGGTTGCAATAGGAACGATACGATATACCAGTCAGGGGCTAGTTGCTCGCAACAAAATATTAAATTGTTAATACCGGGTTAGAGATATACCTGCAAGATGGCGTGATGTCATTTAATAGTGCTTCAAACAACCGGCCCAGGTAATATACACTGATGACTTAGGATTTGCCTTTGGAGCATCTTTTGCGGTTGTTGACCAGCCAACATCTAGAATTGTATCCAGTGATACATTTGTAAATCGGACTTTTCTATAAGTTGGATATATCGGACAGTTCCGCTTAGAATGAAATAACACCGCGCGTTAATTGACTTTGTCAACCCTAATCTGGTTTGTGTTATTTGGTTTTATATTACTCTTGGGAGACGAATTATCGGTTCAAAATGACATAGCAGGCGACGCTTTTATTCAAAACATTTCCATATTTAAACTGATGGGGGCACTGTTATTGCCGATTTAAAGGCCGGTAATATTATTTACAAATACACAATAAACCTCTACATTTTTTCCATCAGCTTTTCGCGACCCAGACGAAACCGTATCAGCACGAATTAGACAATTATTTTAGTGTTTTCGCTTGGAATTGGGGAATTGAAATTCTTTTTTACCAACCAATATATACCATTTTAGTTAGACTCAAAAGATAATAGTAGGGTTGTAATAATTGGTAACTTATATTTAGTGATTGTTTGTGTATACTGTGCTCAGCAATACTTTTCTTATATACGAACAGTTTATCTTATTATTCCAGGGATGTGTCGACCAAAAACAATGTAATTTGTAGCAAACCATTGATTTTTTTCAAACCGTTCCGTATTCGGATTTTATTTTGCTGCCATTTTCTTTGCATTCGAAAATGTTGTAAATCTTCATCCAGCGTATTTGCCAGGGATAATATTTTTGAGCTGGGAAATGACCACGTGACTTGGAGAACATGTCTTTAAGGCGTTTCCCACTATCTCTTATTTCTTTTTTTCTGAGCTTACAAATTCAACATTTTGGTCATGCTTTTCTGTAGAAATCATTTTTTTCACCACCTCTAAAACAGCTGAATTCCACGTAGTTAATCAATCTGAAGACGAATCAACCAAATTTGTTGACTTTTCAGACAAATTCTGAATAATATCCACGCATAATGCTAAAACCCTGATCACTAACTAGTCTAGTTCTGTATAAATAAAACAAAAAAGTATTAGAAATTTCGATGTTATGAAGAATCTTCATAAACTGAACAGTAAGAAAACGTCAGTATCTCGAAAAATCCAACCATGTCTACAAATACTTCACTTTCTCAATTACGATCAGTCTTAAACAATTCATTCAGATTATATACAAATCGCCCTAATTTTTCAATAATACATTAAATGTTCCACTTACTTGTCCTATACGGAAAACTAGATAGGAGCCGTTAAAACAGACACTGCCTAACTCCAGATAACTACACTTGCTGTTTCTGGAAGTCATGAATACTTGCAATAAGACTACGTAGAACACTTTGCTCATGCGTATGGACAATTTTTAGCTGCGACTGAGCAGCTCTATATCTCACTCTGTCTGTCGGTCGGTCGGATGGTCGGTCGGTCTGTCTGTCTGTCGGTCCAACTTTCCCTGATGACGACGTGAACAGGATAGAAGCCAGACCGTTTAAGATAGAGAGTTCA
>JARFOD010027551.1:0-10733 GCA_031763545.1 Mopalia muscosa
CGATGGTCACATATTTAAACTAAACTCGGACAGTCAAACAGAAAATACACATCCTTCCAGCTCGAAGGGTAAACAAAGAAAAAGAGCGCCATCTGTCCTGACAAACAAGGGACATCACCGCGGTTGTCTTTTAGTCCAGTGACACTTCGAATGCTATCGTCCACACTGATATTATTATTATTTATATCAACTGTAATCTCAAAGTGTTCATTAGATTAGAGTTTCCCTATTAGATTATCATAATATTTATCTAACCGAGTGTCCTTCCAAAACAAACTATTTTTTATTCATAACTCTCACATGCGTGGTTCGGTATTTACCTGAGCATGAGGCTGTTAACGATCAAACAAACAGTTTGAAGTATGGCTGTTTTGTTGTATTTAATGTATCAATTCATTTTCTCTGACTTGTAGAAATCAATTCACCTGGTCAATTCACTATACCCGTGTTTGGTGCAATGGTTCAGAGACTTCAGAGAGTGATAACAATAAGTGTTATTACATTGCAGTGTGCAACACCAATTCGGTCGGCCCTGGGTCCAGTTGCTCGAAAGATGATTCGCTGCTAACACCAGATGAAACTGCTAATAGAGATAGACCTACACCATGGCGTGACGTCATCTAAAAGTGTACGGGATTAATTCCCAATCAAACAAACAAACGTATTTATTGTATTCTGATTGGTTGTGGCTTCTTTTATTCAACTGAATCATTCAAATTGTGTATATTAGGGAAACATCTTGATGGTGTTAGTGCAGTGAAACCTTGACTTTACTGTGCTTGTTATTTTCTCCTTAAAACTCGATAAAATTGCATCGGGTAGTCCTAGTATTGTTTGTTGCAAGCGATATGGAGAGTGGTGATTTGTTTGCTCATTGAGACGAATTAAATCAAATTACGTCGAAAACACATCAAATCAAAGTCAAACAAACGAATCCAATAATTTATTTTTCTACCCTCGGTTATATCTAGTGTTTTTTTAAATTATTTCAGAGTGGGCATAAAGATAAGAGGAATATGGATATTGGAATTGTGTCTAAAGCCTATTGATTAACTTGTTTACGGCCATTAACTCGGTGTATATAGTTTACTGAAGGTGGTCAAGTTCTAATTTTGTTCTACAAAAAGTCACGACCATTTTATTAACTGTCTTTTAAGAGAGGACAGATTATAGCTGAGAGAATTTTGCAGCCGGAGACCTGTACGGGAGATGAACTCAATGGCGTCAAAGTCACATTCCAAATCGCCACCAGTAGAATTTGGTCTAGTCTCGCTCAGTCAACTGACATTCTATATGTTTTATTGGATGAAAATCAAAAAAAGTTTTTTAAAGTTAGATATACGCATTGCTGTAAAATGACGCACCGCTGAATCTGATGTATCATGCTTAATGTTTCATGTAGGCATTTTATCCAGTAAAGGAGTTTATAAAAGATTTTACAAACGTTAGCCCTGTAAATGTTTGTCAAGTCAAAGACAAATCAGAAGGGAGTAGAAAAGATCAAACGCATTTGTGTTGCAATTGATTGTAGATTAATTTGGGTATATTTTACGTTGCTCTCAAATGTAATGATCATTACTATGTACAACGTACACCATAAATCTGGAAACAGCAACACATACAATTTAAAAAAAATTGTATGCCTGTTTATCCGTGGTTAGCGTATCACACTACTGATCTTCCATCGTTGAGTTGATCACTGGATCGAAACCTCTTTTCTACTTCAGGTATATGAAAGAGTCAGTCCAGATGGTTCCAACAATCACCAACAAGTGTGGGTTTTTTTGCAAGGTATCCTCGCTGTTTTCCGAAGCCATTAAATAAGTCTGAGTGAGAAATGGACAGTCCATCGCCATTAAACTGAAATAATCTAGCATACGAAGGTGAACACCAACCAAATATACAAACAAATCCAAAATATTTGTGGTGTTTTATAGAACTACCTTGTAGGAAAATTGGACAATTTTCACATCAGTGAAATACTCTAAAACGCAGCGTTTTACACCAATCAGCTAATCAGTTTTGTTGGGTCTGATGTGTTTTTATAAGCAAGTCTCTACAATTATAAAAGTTCCACGAAAATCAAATCCGAATCAATGAGGAGTTTTACAGGTGTACGGTGTACATATACTCACGGGACATCTACAATCCAAATCACCATATACGCTGTAAAACATTGTTCTTAAGACCATTACAAATTTGTTTAATTAATGTTGGTATTACAGAATTTTTTTGTTGTAAAAGTTGTTAAATTAAAAGTTGAAATGAGAAAAAAATCGTCATTGAGTCCGCCAGATCTTGATTATCTCCCTTATATGTTATTGCCATTGGATATACAATTATATAGTGTCTTATCTGTACATATACTCACGGAGGACGGAGCAGAAACGGGTGGAGTAGAACTATAATGTTAATTTATTTTATGCAGTTACTGGCGACTCGTCTGATAGGATTTTGGACTGGTTGCGATCTTGCGGCGCGTGGCTGACAGTCATGCAGTGACCAGCGGCATGCAAGTAGCCCGTTTTTTTTGTTTTTTTTTGTTTTTTGTTTTTTTTGTTTTGCTGAGACATCATTAGAAATTTTATTCTCCAATTAATGTCTCATTATACTCATGTGTGAATCATTTTGAACACTAGTATGTCACCTTGAAAATTTGAAGATAATCACTTTTGTTCGCGTCCATGAATCTGTATTGCGAGTCGTTTTCGGACCTCAATGATTATAGCAAATTTGGATCTATGCCAATACTCGTGAATTTATTATACTTACCGGCCTATTACGGTTTTAAGATCCCAGTCGTATAATTTTTGTATCCCTTTATTAGGTAAACATGCTTAAAAAATGGAAGTTACAGAACCTTTTACTTTTATTTCTAGTCTACAATCAGAGTGAAAGAGATAAATGGGTGGGTTAGCAACAGATACCTGCACCATATTTCTGTATATTTACCAATACTATTGGGCGATATCGTTTGGCATATAAAATGGGTCAGGACGTTAAGTATATCCAATAGTAATGGACAGAGCTAATTGAACCCATGGTAGACGGTAATTTAAAAAAAATTACACGGTTTTGTGCACTCAAATCTGTATCTCTAAATAATGCTTGGTAGTATGATAGACTATCATAGCTACAGAACTCTGTACCTATAAGTTTAGTAACAACTCGGATTTTCGCTCAACCTTCCACTTCATCGATGTTTTAAATATTATTCTTCACCCGTGTTCAGAATATACAGAGAATAGTTGGTATTTGAAGAAAAGAAAGATAACATTTACATTTATAAAATATATCATACCATAGAACAAATAAAATAATTTGTGTGTTTTTTTTTTCAACTGGAATGATTTCATGATGATGTTTAACAGAACAATCAGGAGAAAGAAAATGTTCAGCTATTGGTTATATGATATTTACCCCAGTTGATCTCAAATGATTTGTGGCTGTAAAGCTATTTAAGAATGCAGAGAAACGCATAGGTATATATATATATTTACATCTTCTCTAGCCAAAAGTTTTATTCCGAGCTACTCTGCATAACAACCCCTGGCTGATCATGCGCATATAACCCAAATATGGTTCCAAGCGATTGATTGGAGTCAAAGGATGCCAGGGTGCTAGCTGTAATTTTATTTATATGTGATTAATCGGCCAAGGGCTGTAATGCAGAGTAGCCTGGAATAAAACTCTTTGCTGGCGAAGATGATATATTTGCGGATAGGTGAAGAAATTCATAACGTCTCACTTTCTTGCATGTAGTTTCAAGCAACTATCGTATAATAATATTCCATGCCTGTGTTACAGAATTTCATTATCTTTACTACTGATGGTGGTTTGATTAATAAACTGAAGAAATGAAGAATTCATTATCTTTCTGAGTTGTTACTATAATGGAGCAAAGTCTGCTATATTCCTAGCGGTTGAATTGTTTTCACCGCTCTTTAAAGAGGTTTGTTTATTTGAATAAAATTTACGCCGTAGTTAAGATTTATTGTTCACATGACGGAGTGCCCGCCCAATGGGTAACAAATAATAACAACATACAAGACAAGCACTGGACATTCGGGACATAGCAGGACACCACAAACATTGCTGTCACCGCCGGTAGAATATGATACGTCATATTGTGGGTGAACAGTTAGGATAAGACCACCAATAAGCCATAATGTTAACGTTTGGCCCCACAGCTCCCTTCCAAACTTTCGTTGGGCGAAAACCCCTGCCACATACTTTAATCGGTCCTTTTTGGAGTTTTGGTTTTAATCTTGACAGGGGATGGCTGTCAAAATTTTGAGTTACAGAGCCTGGAATGGTTTAGGTGTTGTCATGCTACCTTCAGAATAAACAACAACTGAATCACCCCTCCATCAAATGGTGATAAATACACCAAATATGAACTATTAAGGCTACCATATTACCCTGACCAGAAACCTCCACTTAATTACTTCCCATTAATACCAAATACTCCAACAAAAACAAATTTCCAGGATCACCACAGATAAAACAAGACAACACATTATTTTTTGTTAAGAACTATATTCCAGGCTGAAAAAACGAAAGTCGATAATGGTGGTCTTTCGCCAGTTCCAATTTTCGAACACTTCCGATAGGTTAGATAATATCTGCTGGACTTAGCTACAGAGTTTAGACATCACAATTTGTGCAATCTGGGATTACAATATACAGGGATATTTAACGGCCATCAAGAACACTCTCGGGGAGCGCGGGGCCGGAGAACCGCTATACCAGTTTGCAAGCAAAAAAAAAAAACAGTCTGTAGGATGGCAATTACTTGATTTCCCTCTTTAATATTTCAAGTTTACATCTGCTTTTAGAAATAAAAAGACTTGGGCACATATAAACGACTATCTTTAATTCCGTAGAAGGTGTTACTATAACTCGGAGAATGTGCTTTTGGTAAAAAAAAAAAACACTATAATATTGGACTGGGAACTCCTTGTATTTGCAGATAAAAAAAATTGGCCGCCGATTGAAAGAAGAGAAGGCAATCGGGGCTTTTTTGGTGTCTAAAACCGGTAAGGCAGTTTTTCATTCACCTCCTCGTCAACCATGTAAATCCAATGTATTCCCAATTCAGATAAATTAATATTTAAATGATTTTTTAAATTTTAAAAAACTGTAAAATCAAGCAAATGTATATTAATATTTTTATATCATTGGTTTATGTTTGACATACTTTTTCTGCCTAACTGACATTGAATATCAATAGAGGAGAAGTTAATGCTCGTTGTAATAGGGCCTATATTCACATTCCGTATATATATGTCAAATATTTATAGGTTTTTGCAGAACTTTAAAACAACAAAGAAAATCGCGAACGAAGGAGCTCTCGTGAGCTATTTATAACCGTAGTTAAGCACATGTGTATTGTCAACTGTAAAGCTCACTAGTTTTCCGGACTCTTTACGGAAACGTACGAATCAGAACAATACCGTGAATTGGACCTGGATAAGGTTGAACGTCATACCCCTGACGTCATTGTTCGAAAACAATGGATGCATTATAAGGCATCTGTAACAAACCAGGTTATCGCAGCGCAATGTTGGTCTGTTGGATACGTATCAAAATAAATCTTTGAGTAACACATACGTTTAGCATGTTTTCAGCTCACATGCAGCTATTAAAAAATCTGGTTTTTACTGCAAAGCCTACAAGGGGTTGTTTGTTGTTGTTGTTTCGCTTGGGTACGGAGACCTCACTTTCGGCTTTATAAAAGCATCGCGTCTACCCGTGCAGGCAATATGGGCCTTACACGATTAGATGAAATAACTATCGTGCTTTCAAACAATGACATCAGTTCAGCTTTTTAAATTTACTTATTAACGGCTGTGCTAATTCGATTGCAAGTGCAATACAGATGGTTGTTTTGAAAATATGCAATAAATAATAAGTTTAGGTCGAAAAACAATTGTCTTTCTCTTTAGCGGCTTAATACAGTTTAAATATCCCAATGGAGTAAATTCTCTATTCTTTTATAATGTAAACATGCTTAAACAGTGAAAGCTGCAGAGCCGTCTGCTTAAATTTCAAATCTACAATGAGCGTTAAAGAAAGAAGAATGAGGGGTTGGCAACATATGCTTAAAGTGAACCGTATTTGTGTATTTTTACAATGCCAATGGGCGATTTCGAGTCTCGTTTGGCATATAAAATGTTTCAGAAAATTTAGCATATCAAATATTATTAGACTATACTAGTTGAACCCTTAATAGCCGGTAAGTAAAAAAAAACCCTTAAATTACAGTTGTGAGCTCTAACTCTTTACGTATTTAGACTCTAAATAAGGCTACATCGTATGAAAGGCTATGAGAAATGCAGAACTCTGCACCACTATTGGAATGTACTGTTATTATATGACATAGTGTTTTCTGTGAATGTGACATATGTCAGTGAAGATCAGGAATTAAAAAAACTTCTAGCTATACGACAAGAGCGATAATCTGCATGGTGGTACCTTATCGTTATAAACTGATTGGATGGTCACGGGGTCCACTGAAGGCATATGGCACTTATGCAATGGAACTGTCAGTCTAATTATAGGTCAAAGAGGAGATTACATGTCATTGCAGATCGGACTGGCAGCGACTGTAATAGACTAATTGAGTGAATAACCGTTTCGTGTAAATCGGTAAAATCTACAGGCTGATGAGTCTTTCTTTAAAACCCACAATTCCAGAGAGCGATATAGGGCAATAAGATACACGACCAACAACAACAGCAAATAAGCCAACCCTTCGACGAAATTCTCGTCACTCTGGTATTGCTACTAAGGTAGGCCGTCATAGATGTATAAATAAATACCAATCCTATACATCTGGTTCTGGCCAGACCTGTTTACAGGCGCATCCACGCATTTAAATAGGCCTATTGGAATTCATACTGATTGACAATGAGCAAGTTAATTACGAGCATCTTATGTTTTGAAACCAACACAAACGGAACACTATGATTTTTCGTCCTAATCTCTATCTGGTTTGTTCATGGATATAGCATATCACAAGCCAGTTTTTATTCCGAACTCAGGCTAACTGCGAGATTCCCAGTTAGGGATCTTCATTATTCAGGTTTAGTCTATTCTTTAGGATGACATCCCACAGAGTGCGCGTGGCAAATCATTTGTGATATCAGCCAGTTGCTATGTAACATTACGGAGCGACGGGGTAAGAAGGGGGTGGGGGATGTGAGGGTGTGCGTGTCGCAAGGGATTAGCTAGCTGAGCTTGGCCATGGTCCTTGACCTCTGCGTGAAACAGATGGCGAAATAGTGTGACCCTTGTGGAGAACTGCCCTGTATAGTGGGAGAAAACTGCCCAGTATAGTGAGTGGCAGAAGACAAAGCCCAAGCCGGACATAGGCCTATAGAGCATCTAAAATGAGAAATCATTAAACATAAGACCATTGGTTTCATCACTAAAGTCGTTCAAACGAGTTATTCAACCAATCCTACACCAACATTTCACAGCCATATTTCCCATCTGAACTTAAAACCCTGCGCCTTTCTGTGTTCGTTAAATGTCATTTAAGGAGATTTTGTTATCACGTTTACACAAAACCAAACGCAAATCTGCATCTTTCAAGCCGGTCGCACAATTTCGTCCAATCAGCCATTCATTTCCAATCATTTGTTTTTCCATGAGCGAGTGTAGTGTTCATTTTCATTGGCTGATTAACTCATTCCAAGTTTATCAATCCTTTGAATAAGTCTTAAAACTAATAATTCGTTTGAACTTGTTACTAATAAGTCGTTCTAACGAGTTATTGAGCAGCTATTTGCTTTTCATTTTCCATGTTACTTTTACCGTATCACATTGAGAATGTATTGGACATTACTTGATATTTAGTGTGATGCAAACAAAGACTTGCCAGTCGACTTAACAGTGTTTACATTCAGAATATTGTGAAAATTTTCCATTCTTGCAGCTGATAAATCACTAAGCCCCGCCCACTCGCACTAGTTAAGTCACGTGGACCAGGCTCTCAGTAGACTCGTGTTTCATTGACGATCATTTACTATGGCTGAAAAGGAGGATAAAGACGTGGCCACTACGCCGAAACGCCAGCAATATGCAAATTCTATTGACTTTTTCTTCGTAACAGTTGGAAGTTCGATTGGATTTGGAAATGTGTGGAGATTCCCTTACGTGTGTTACAGAAATGGCGGAGGTAGGACAAATGTATATAAATATATAATATATTTTAAAAACCACAACGAATTCAATTTGTACCAAAGCGCAGCCGCTTATCATATAAATCATCCACGTGTTAATCTAGAAGAAAAGTGTATTCGTAGATCTCTTCCTCCTTAACAAGCTATTTATCTTCAGGGAGTGTTGTCGACTTCATATCTACCTACCATAGAATCAGAAACTATAAATAAATCATGATCAGATTTCCCAAACAAAATCAATAACTTAGTAGTATTGATTTGAACGGTTTGATACAATACTGCTTTACATAAACCTTGATACACCTCAAAACACCCGGTTAAAGAAATTTAAGTTTTCATTTTAAAAAATAATATTAAAGCAAAAAGTTGATACCTCAAAACGTTCAACATTACACAAAGTACAGTTTAATACACAAGGGAATTGGATGGATACGGTTTTTACAAGAACATAAATAAATGACACGTGATCTGGTTTATATTTAGCCTCATGTGGCTATACATGTACGAGTGAACAACCTCTCGTTCTTATTTCGCTAAGATTAAACTGTGAAAACATATCTTATTCAGACGCCCGCAGGTTTTTTAGTCTCGTTAGGCAGTCCATGGCTATAACGCTATTCCGGTGCTTCACTAGAAACCTCAATTTTAAACGAAACATATGTCAGTAGGCTTAAGTAGCTGCACATAGGTAATCTTAATTCTTTGTCTTATTTTATGGCACTTGTGTCTGCTTATACTGTTAGGGCAACACGGGTTAGGGTTTGTCCCACTTTCCTGGTACCCGTTAACTGACTTGTAGCTAATAAATCATATCAAAGAGTAATAGTCAATGCAAAGCGGAATGACATAGAGTTTACAAGCTGTACGTGATCATCATCTACTATTAAACTTAAGAAAAGGATTAGAAAACAGCGATCATCAGCATTTCCCTTATTTTCTGATTAGCATAACTTATTTGATTTCTATCGATATTTATACAAAAACACTACATGATTTAAACATAGGGCCCATTCATCGACCACACATAAACGTGAAATTCATATAGGCTTCATAAGCATGGCCGTATTACAGTGGGCTTAAGCTGAGACTAGCCCAGGCTTGTATGCATTATCAATATATGTGAGTAATGCATTAGAGTGGTCAATCAGCTACGATGAATGCAGCTGGCTAGGGAGTACATCTGGCCTAGCTTTTATCCTCATCCCAAGGGCGCCTTGACCTGCTGCAGACAAAGCCTGGCTTAACGATCCTTGGCTAAGGCCCAGCATTAGGGTACATTGTTTTGACTGAACCTTGAAATTCCAACCTCTGGAAGCGCATACATTCTGGCAAAGCTAAGGCAACTTTTCCATATAAGTATTTTGTCTGTAGATTACCAATAATAATTACCGCCAGATAGAGGTATTGTTACCCCCTCTCCCTATATTTTGTTTTTATCCCTTTTATTTTAAGTTCAACAATTATAGTTTTGAATAGTCAAGGAATTACTTCGAAAAAACCCAGTACATTTTTAATCCATAAATCATTCTCCAGGGAGCAAATATCATAGCCATTATCGGCATGTTTGGTTAGAGCATCTCTAATACAAAATGAATGCTGCAACAACACTGGGTATACAGTAATATTCGGTATGTGTTATTCATTGGAACTAAACTTCAACCAACATTGAATCTATCGACATTACGCAAACGGCAGTTGAACTCTCATCCGTATTTAGTTTCACAAATAAAGACTTCTTTGAAATGTCGTAGGGGCTTTATGTTCAAGATTCAAAATTCAAATAAAGTTTCAGGAAGTGTTAAAATAATAAAATCGCAAACTCTTTCCTCGATGTCTATTGTAGCGGTATAATAAAAGTATTTTATTCCGTTATTTTAAGGCAACCGCTTCCTTATATGTAGTTGAAACAGCTTATACTTCAGAAAAGTTTGCAGGTTGAATCAAGACCAGGAATCGAACTAGAGGATGGTGGGCATTTACTACTTGCGTTGTGGCCCCCAACTTTGATAGACTGAGGGCCCTCGTGCGATTCCAGGACGGGAGTTAACCTGCGACATTTTCTGAATAAGAATCAGTTCCAACAAAGAGATAGTTATGTCCAAAATAACAAAACCCTAAATCTGACCCTAACAATTACGACGTGTCTTATCCGATGGACTAACACCGTTAACTAATATAGCATTTGAAGTGTTGTTTCAACTTGTTTGCAACATCTGTAAGAATACAATAAGCAAAGCGTGATATGTATTGCCTGTTCAAATACACCTAACACTTACGAACTAAGTAACGACCGTTTTGTTTTTTTTTTTTAATTTCTATTTTATACCGAATAAAAATATTCTTTATTACATGCACACAGTCATTAATGATGTTGAAAATTGTTCAAAAGATTTAAATTTATAGTTAATTCTTAATTTAAAGATCACTATTTCCGTCATCAAAGTACCACTCCTATATAATGTGTCTTTGGCCAGTTTCCTTAACAACGCAGTGGTATGCCTTATCAATACCGTTGATAGTTGTGGTGGACTAAATTAGTAAATT
>JARFOD010027562.1:0-10733 GCA_031763545.1 Mopalia muscosa
CATACGCGATTATATGTTTGTGATATTGTTTGTGGAGGGCCTCTGGGAAGAACAGTTATTCAACTGACAGAGTACTTGTTACTTTCACGCGGGTTTTAGGGTCTTTTAGAGACGGAACTACATATATACAGAGGGATTTATGCGTAAATCTTTGTTTTTTTTCTTTGAATAGAATTTAATTTCTGTTCTGTTTTTGGTCATGATAAAGATACAAACCAGACAACTAACATTTTCCATTCACAGCCGTAACATTATTACCTGATATGATCAATATCTAACAAATACATTTTTTGTCGGAAATAAATCACAATGAGTTTGATCATAAAATGAAAACCTCCGAGAACATTTCTGATGACACATCTGCAACATTAATCCGCCAAACTCTTGTTTATTACATCTATGGATAGACTCGGACGTATGGTGTGTTTGCTAAATTTCAGTCTTAAAATGATTCAATATCCTTTAAATGACCTTCCAAACACTCCTCGCTCGCGGAAGGAACTTTAAGAGGACTAAATCCTGTAAACGTTTGTATGAATTGTACATTGAGCTTAAATTACAGCATCTACTATGTTCTTACATTGAGCAATATTATTTTAATAATATGTGTAATTTATTAATGTTTCAATTGTTTCGCACTGGACAAACTTTAGCTGTTTCAACTGCTTCTACTATCTATAATAGTAATAGCACAGCTGTACGGCTTGTAAATTACCAATCCGATATAAATCATAACCTGTTTGCTAGAATGGTGACATGTGTGTGCATATCTGAAGGGGGTGGGGATAAGGGGTATTGAGCTTCGTCATGGGCCTCCCATTCTTGGCAAAGTTGCCTTTGTCAAGCCCGGCCTGACGGCTTTCCAGGGATCACATAGCAAGGAGTAGGACTAAAAGGCAAACTTAAAACTTAATAACAATAATCAAAATTAAATAATTCTAACTAAAGAAAAGAGAAAACAGAACTATTAATATCATGCCAAAATTACTTTCAACGACGCTGTTTTTCTAAATTAAACCGAAGTGTGTTTAATGAATTATGGATAGACCTGTCGTTTTTCTATGTTTTTAGAAGTTTGTTTTTATCAATCCTCTGGCACAGCATAACCTCTTTAAGTACCAACAACAGCTTGTATAACGTAGATTGTCTGCAAGATCTGCCTTTGGGCTAAAATATTTACATCCTGAAGTTAATGCAGCAGGGAGAATAGTATATTTGTAACTTTTTTATATTGCACGCCTTCACATTTTGACCGAGTTACTCCGAGTGCAATGTGTATCACATGCATTCCTAGAATTCTTTAAATCTGAGTCGCTTGCTTCACTGGGCAGATTTGTGGGTAATTTATTGAGCCAAAATCTGCTCATTTACTATCATCTAACCAAAGGTTTTAACAACGATTCCAACCATGCCTTCCTGAAGAAACGAACTTACCAGGAGCCTTGCGAAGCTTAGAACTTTAGGTAAACTATCGCCAGGCAAGCTAAAATGGTACACAAAAATGGAAAAAATAAACTTTAAACGCATTTGATGCCCATTGTTACTATAGAGTTCAAAAGCTACAATCTTCAGTTTATTTAGAATAAAGTAAATATACTCTATTGTTGACAAAACATGTTCCTACAAATCGTCACACTATTCAGTAGCACAGTATCGACTCCGATCAAAAGAGAATGATGAATGTAATTCATTTGTGTGGAACCACTGTAGCTTTTATGGTGATTCATTATTTTTTAATATGTAGATTATCATGACTCCGCTCAAGACGATTCGGTATTTGAATAGAGTGTGATAAATAATTGCTTCGAAAGATTTTACGAAAATAATATATTGTTTTGGATTTTGTGTTGTTTTTATCCGGAAAATATCTGATTTTCTCTGGTCTGGCTGCCGTCAACAATTGGTCAGGGGCAACCAAATGAAAGTATTAACGGCTCTTATAAGTGAAGTTTCTATCAACAATCCCATTGACCCCACGCATCGATATTGGTGTTGTAAAGTTTCGAGTCTAAATTTAAGACAAGCGATCAATAGGCGTTCGTAACAAGTTATTGTATAACATAACAGAAAGCACATGCACACCACAATGCTTTGGTTGATTTTAAGGTTTGATAGAAATGCAGATTAAGACTTTGTGCGGCGGCGAGTACAGGTTGTCCACATTTCGTTCATTTTATCTGAACTTCAAAGGGAATCTGGAATGACCGATAAGGCGTATCCTTGGTAACGCTGCACGCGTGCTAAGCAGCAATTACTACTTCTTAACACCCTGGATTAAATCAGTTGGGATATGTTTGCATTTTCCTCATTCGTTCCTCCGAAGTTTCTCCTCCATTTCCATATCGACAACAGACCCACCATCGGCATCTACCCGGAAATCAACGTCTAAGTAAACAAGAAAACCGTAGGCGATTAGAATTGCATATTACCTGTTCAGCCATATCAGTCCGTCTGAGATTCCAAACTATTTTCTCATTCAGCTTCAATTTCCGACCGAAATCCTTTCTGATTGCGACATCCGCCTCGCGATTCTAAGCAGCCTTAGACCACAGCGTCTACACGGCAGTATCATGATTCACATGGCGAAAATATTTTACTGGAAGTGGAACAATGGCTGTTTACGTCATATACATTTTATAATTATTCTATTAGGACTATACAGTATTGCCTTCGCTGATAATGTAAACTAGACCACGTACATAACATTACGACTTATCACTGAGTTTAATTTGGACACAAGAGTATTTTTTTGTAAGTTTACAATGTCCATGCAGGACGCCAAAGACACGTGAGCATTGTTTTGCAAAAACGACGATTAGTAGCAGACGAAAACTATCCAACACGACCGATGACTTTGGGACCGTCTCCACCAAGACGACGTGAACAGACTTACTTACGTTAGCAAAGGGTTTGCTAAACATATTATACGACAAAAATCAAATAAACGTCATATGCTTTAGCCTTTTCACAAAATTCTTCTAATAGAATATTTTGGCCTCCCCTTGCTTATGAAGTGATTATTTATATAGTGTTTCACACAGATTATTCTGTTAAAATGTTTGTCTAGAGGGCATCTATTTGATATCTTTAACATACATGTATGATAACTTTAGTCGCGAAATATAATGGCGATCTATACTGACATAAATAATGCAAAGTAATTGCGCGGCGCATAGTTCTAATGACATAAAACTGCATGCGCCATCAAAACTAATTTCCATTCCATTCCGAAATATAATGGCTCGGCCTGTTGATGGATAAATCCTATAAAAAATATTCCGCTTATAGCTCATCAGATTTGTCGTCGTGATTGCTCTTATTTATGTGTGTTTTCTGACAAATAAAATAATAAGAACTGACATAATGTCAAACATTTTATCCCAAAACACACTGGCTTCATAGGTCTACGAGATAGACAAATTCATAATACAGGTGAATATTTCTGTACGCTGATCGTAGCTCGTCAAGTAGAATGCCTCGACCCAAGGAAGGATGCGTATGGCATTTAATGAGAGAGGTTATTTTGTTTCTCTCGTTTCTTTAAGTCCACACAGGATATATGGTTCAATGGGTTAAGGTGGCATCGCGCCTCATCCATCATTCCATTTGACTTATTTCCGCGGTCGCGTAAATGAAGCTGTCATATCAACCGCGTTCTCGAACCGACGGCAGTTGTTTCGCGCATTGGATTGATTGACAGTCTGCTACATTCAAAAATACATTTACATAGCTAGACAGAGTACTACACATAAGACACTCCTCGCGTTATAACGATTACGTTAGAGTAATTCGCACTACGGAAGTGGTTTTTACTTAATGCACTATTTAAAAGCTTATAAAACTCGTTTGCAGGATAGAAAAACCCGGTTCGAAGCGAACTAAGTGCGCCAGCTGTCACATTGATTTAGTTTCTTCCGAATGGTGAAGATATAAGGAAGGGTATACATACAGGGATGTTTTTCTGGTAATAAACAGCTTTAAACTTTACTGGAATAAGTAGCATACATATATTTATAAATAATAAGATATAGAAAAGGAAGGGTAATACGTACAGGGATATTTCTGGGTAAAACATCTTAAGATTTTACTAGAATTATTAGTAACAATAAAATTATTCGCGAACACTGCCGACGTATAGGGGAAATTCCTTTCTGTATCCTTTAAGCCATTTACCTTTAAATCGATCATCTGGGCTGTTGTGATCTCCAATATATTATCGACAATAGTATATATCAATTAAATGGGACATTAAACTGTAAATATATTCTACAAATTGGACATTGAAAAAACACGTACTCTGCTGACAGTTAATATATCGTTTATAGAATCCAGATGACCTGTGCAGGCCTACAACTGTTAAATTTGCGTGTGTCATGGAAAGGTTCTGTTATTATTTAAATTGGTAATTACGATAATGAAATGAAACGTTTGTTGTGTAGTCATAAAAAGTATTTATTTCATCGCACAGCTGTCATGCTGTAAACCAGTCGGGACAGCATTAGAATCAAACTCATTTAGAGTCATTAATAGCCACCTACTTTTTCAAAGTACCGGGGACCTGGTTTAGTGGGTAACGTCTCCGCATACTAATCCGACACCGACCTACCTTCCAGGGGTTCGATACCGTTTTCAACCATTAGGTATCTGGGTGAATCACACAATCACAGGAGTGATTTTAACGAGGTTTCGTCAAGGTTTTCCACCACATTTAAAAAAGGAATAGTGTGAAAGGGACAAGCCATCATCATATAAGTTAAATACCGTTGATTACGATATTATTACCCAATCAAATAAACAAACAAAGACATTTGAAATATATTGATCTGGTTGCTATGCCTCTTCACATAAAACTTTATTCTTGTTTGTGTTATTATTGGACATGTGGTCGTAAGAGGCTAAAACACAACTTGATTCTGTTCCATAAAGCTCAGACATCCTGTCAGTCCCCATTATTATGTTCCAACTACCTAGATAAGTCAAGCAAATTGTTTACACACACTATGAATAATTTCAATATTGTATTTCTCCCTCTTAGTTGTTTTGTTATATCTATTTCAGCCATTCATTTCCATTGCGTGTTATATAAGACCATTTATTAAAAGAGTCATTCATTTAAACTATTTCTATACAGGTAGAGTTTGAAATCCATATCCCGATCAGTCTGACGTCAGACGAGTGGATTCGCACACTGGAGCAACTTTTGTTGTTGTTACTTATCTTAGGAAGAGGGATTTTACCCAAGGGGAAATTAACACATGACCAGTTATCACAATTGTTGCTCGTGTACATCGGAACAGCTGCTGACATAGTGGAGTTCTTTGAAGCTTTTAAAGAAGACGAGGTGAGGTTTCGCGGCTTTAGTTTGATAGAAGGATTTCTGTGCATCGTGTGACTTCATACAGATAAATAAGACACCAACCATTCTAGCGAGTGGCTGGAGGGAGCTTCTTGTGTTTCCCTGGTGCTCCCAGATCTAAAGTGAAACAGAAAACCGATATGTTTATTATACATTTATATTGCGTTTTGAGATTGTCTTGTATTCTCTTGTCTTGTCTTTGTTTGTCACAGCGGCATCGAGGGTAGTTTCTCTTTACCCATTGAGTTGGCTTGCCGTCATGGGAGTAAAATAACATTAAGTACGGCGTTAAAACCCTATCAAAAAAACAAATCTTATATATAATGATTCAAAATACCTGTTGTTTTTCGCTCGACATCATTAAAATCTAGCAGAATGTTTTTATTTGGCCACTCCTATGTTGAACTCAAATGGTTTCAGTGTCACTGTATTATTTTATGAACGAGAATCAAACCAAAGTTAAATGCTGTCCGTCAGAATTATTTAAAGCCTGAATAAATTTATGGAATTTAATTAAAATGCACCGTAGATTGAACAATTAAGGCAGAAAGTGCAGTTCTAAATCATTGTTTCTTTGGGTTTTAAAAAAAATATATTTTCATTAATTAGTACCTTATTTTGTTAGTAACTTTCACAACAGCACTAAAGCATGCACTTCGCATTATACGATTTTTTGAATGAAACTGTTCGTTCTTGGAGTGTGCAGGTACAGTCGTGAAAGTTGCGCATGCGTTAGACCCCAGATAATCTACCTGATTTAGTACCAGTGCATCCCGTTAGCATGGGTATTCTCTCCCACCTGTACATACACGCAACCTGCATGCCAAACAGCGTACGGAATGCAATCCGCTCTTTTAAAAAATTCTGACATGTTGATTGATTTTATTTATAGCTGTAAAATCTAAAGTAGTAATCTGTATATAAGTGCGATACACAGTCCTCAATGTTTGTCTTTCGTTTGATGTTGCAGGTGAAATTCAATAAGATGCTGTGTTTGGTTATATTGGGTATCTGGTCACTGAGTCTGCTTCAGTTCTCTATAGTTCTCACCGCAGCCAGGGCACGCAGAGATCAATCTGGCCTGGTTCCCAGAGCAACGGCATACAAATCTGCGGAAAATAAAATAGGCTGTTGCCAAGCCGATGTCTTCGGAATTATGATCTCGATTGTGCTTCAGGATGCTCCATTCTTGGTCCTAAGGATGCTCTTGATATTCCAATACCGTGTTTTAAGCTATACCAACATGTTTTTCACGTCAAAGAACACATTAGTTATAGTGTTATTAATGTATCGCCTTGTTGTTGTTCAGTTGGAAAAACGAGAAGAGAGGAACAATGCGTATGCTATGACCTCACAAGGCTATGATTCGAAAAGTCTCCGCAGTTACCGGACCGTGGACAGCGGCCTTTCAAATAGCAGCAGTAGAGACAGTAAGACCCGGCTAGTCCACGACCTCAGTGTCAGCAGTAATGGGTTTCATGACGTAGAAAACGCCAGACCCACACACATCAAACTGCAGCGAACAACTGTGGCACGGACGCTATCATTGGACGATTTAGATTCCAACTTCTGATTGGCTTAATTACGTTTTCATTGGATCCTAATTCATTGTGGTTTGGTGGCAGCGGTTCCATCTGCAGACATCTGTCAGTGAAACAGAGTTCTGATTGGACAATCCACGTAAATGACTGTAAGATTAAGGGAAACAGGCAATTTTTATCGCAATACTCAGTTTTGGGTGATAATGTTTTCAAATTCTGATTAGCACATAACTCTGCCCAATCCGAATATGAGGTAATGGACCCGAAGGTTTGAAACGTTGAATGCTATGTGCGACTTTGATTTTCCACCTCCGAGTAATAATAACCTATTAGTCCATGGTTGACACGGCATTGGACGATTTGGATTCCAAATCCGTACTAGCGGATGTAATTGCAATATCTCAATTTCATTACAAGTTGTCAGATTTGATGTTTTAGCAAATAAATATGTTGATGAATGATTTAGGGTTTTCTCGTGGCATTGTTATGAGTTAGCTGATATATTTGGGTTTGACGATCGTTCCACTAATAGGAAACTGTGATTTCTAACAAAAAAACGACTGTCGTTCCGTTCTGCAGCTGTCTTATCATAGAGCGACTGTATAATGCCTTATATCAATTGATGCTTTTGGATGGTATTTAAAAGGTCGCTTTAGCAACTGGCGCACCGAACGGATTTAATAACATTTTTAACAGCAGGTTTATTTGTCAGTCTATATTAACAAATAATATATAGACTGTTTGCTTTGTGTCTATTTACACAAAATGTATAGAAAGTTCTTAAATTCCACATACCTATTACCAATTGTCCTTTGCCAAAACTGTTACTCTTATGCAAACGGACGCCATAATGATTGAGGCATACAATGGGTTTGTTAGATATATTTGTAGAGTAATCT
Organism: Mopalia muscosa; assembly: GCA_031763545.1. Taxonomy (NCBI): domain Eukaryota; kingdom Metazoa; phylum Mollusca; class Polyplacophora; order Chitonida; family Mopaliidae; genus Mopalia; species Mopalia muscosa. The sequence goes on from JARFOD010027562.1 coordinate 7,797, forward strand.
ATCGAGAGTATTTTAAGTTATGATTTTGACTCAAAGTGGCTAATTTGTCGATAACGCGCAAGTGGTTTTGCTCCAATATTTAATTATTCTATAAACATAAATGTGTATATACTATTACTTGTATATTTTTTAAACGATTTTATGTCGTTTTGGCGCCAATTACGCCCTAGTACACATAGTGGTGGGATATTTCTTTACACTGTTCAGACGATTTACGCCTATTTTGAATTCCACAGGTTAAATTATGTTACATGTACTCTTTGAAAATTAAAAGTTTTAGATTTTGCTAGGACGGATAACTTTCTGTGATACAGCTGGATCTGGTTATTTCATATGAATATTGAGCAAATATGGCATATTACATTGTGTGAACTCTACTGGGTGAATGTGGAAGTGTAGTACCTTAATGTCACAACTAGTTTTATTAGTGAGTATTTTTCGGTTTTTTAATTTAAACATTTTGATCGATTTCAACCTGATTTTTTCCAGCAGGTTTTGTAAAACAATTGCGCTCTCTATAATGGAAGACCCTGTCGTTATACGCCTGATTCCAGGTCTGTTGTGAAACATTTGCATTCGGCTTGATGTGTCCATGGATCAGCAATTATGTTCAGACACCGGTCTGAAATCAACCGTCTAATCTTGTCCCTTGAGATCTAATCACGCGATGATGTGACTCATAACGTTTGAAAAACTTACAGCACAAAAAAATCAATTGGATTTCCTGTGTGACGGACTCCAATACCTGATGAATCTTAGCATTAAAAAAACAAAATTAGAAAAAAATGTTATAGTTTATAATTGAAATGTAAGTGTAGTGCATGACTGCGAGGGAATATCCCTCTATTCTGGTGAACTTTGACCCTCTGATGACACAGGTACTCCTTTTTGGGGAAATCCCCATGTTGTAAAATTTGCTAAATAATGCCTCCTTTGATGATTCGATTAAATGTTGTATTTTTGGGCTATAAAACAACCTTTGTGTATTTGTTGATAAATCAGCTTTGTCGATGTATGAATGATATTGCATTAGAATTAACATTTATTTAATCAATCAATATTCAATCAAGCAATAATCAAAATAAAATTTCACGAATTAGATTCATTAGCAAACAACTTTATGGAATCTGTCCCTTTGGACCTTTGTTAGAATGAGTCCGCTAAAAACCGTTTATAATATGACAATGTTTCAAAGTATTTTAAATACTTGACAAGGGCACGGTATTTTAACACGATTTGAAGCTGAAGCTCCCATCGCCTTATTCATTAACAATAATGTTTGTCAAAAAACGTTAATTTGTAAAAACATTTTTCATCGATAGGCTTAGATATTCTATCACTGGGAAGACGAGCAGCACTTGATACATTAGGCAATGATTAATTGTAAAAATGTTGTATTGTTATTTCCAACAGAGCACATGTTCATCAATTTGCTTCCAATTGAGTTATGTCAAAGTGTTAAATGCATATATTAAAAGAATTCTACAAGATTCTATGACGTTGATATTTTTTTGTTTATTCATATTGTTTGTGTGTCGTGGTATTCACCTTATGAACATCGTGGGGGCTTCGCTCCCATTTGCTCACTCCATCACTCATCCGAGTACACGCTGCTTGGGGAGCTTATTAAAGGCAAAGATAACTGAATTTTATTGTGACTTTATTATTTTTATTTCATATTTAAAGACAAGCGTCTGCATTGCACTTGTAGTAGAGTAAGCATAGTTGTTAATTAGTTAATTTAACAGACGGGACTGGCGTTATCGTTCGAAAACACAGTCGGTCACCAGTGTGTTTGTTTGCTTAATTGTATGGATGCATTGGAAGGCATCTGTAACAGCACAGTGTATACACAGGCTTGGTTCATCTAGGGCAAATTTAACCTTTTGTATACATGAATAATTTGGGTGTCTTTTAGATAGTAATTTTGTATACATGTCAAAACAGGTCTTTGAGTAACACATAATTTAGCAGGCTTTCATCTGACATGCGGTTTTTAAAAATCAAGTTTTTAGTATCAGATAGATTTGTCGAGCAACCCTTTGTTGTTGTTGTTTCGCTTGGGGACGGACCTCTCAATTTCGATTCCATGGGAAAGCACCCACCAGTGCATGCAGTAGGGAGAGAGCCACTACTAGATGGTATAACTGTCTTATTTTCAAACAACGACGTCAGTTCCGCTTAAATTATCTAATTGACGGCTATAGTCCTATTAATTCGATTGCATGTGCAAAACAGAAGGTTGTCTTTGGAAATATGCAATAAAAATGATAAGTTTATTTCGACAATCATTTGTTTTTCCGTTTAAGTGAAAAGACTTACATAACAAAGTTCGCATTTAACAAAATCTGCTTTGGTGATATACCGTATCAGAACTAAATTACGGGCGTCAATTGTTCCTCGACATGTTAATCTAATTTCGTAAGTGTCAATGTCATGTTTACCTTCCTATATGTTTATATACAACTAATAAAGCTCTGTTGAAATAAATTCCAATGCATGGAATTATCATTAATGAAAAACTATATGTTTCCATCCGATCGTTATTAATAACGGTATTGTTCCGTGTTGATAAACGAGTGTTTCGTGAGCTTCCCATGCATGGTTATCAATCCTCGATGGATTTATACGAGCTGAAAATCAGACCTGGAGGTTCGGTGCAATTGCCCTTAAATCAAATTCAAATTACACAATTATTTGCATTTATACTCGCTCTGTGAGTTGTGTCACGCTCATATCAGAGAAGTAGACAATTCACGTTACCTATAGCTAGACTCCAGAGGACGGTTGCTCGAAGAACAGGTCAGTCTAGTACGCTACCTATTGGTACAGTTGTCCTCACATCTAGTCGTTACAGTATCGTGTCCTAGCCACTCATCTAGGTAAATCTGCAGCGTTGAAGCAGTTCAGCATCTCTAAAAATCTCGAGAGGGTCTC
>JARFOD010027573.1:0-10732 GCA_031763545.1 Mopalia muscosa
CAGTTTGAGTAATTATTTGTTTAGAAAACATTATAAAGAAAGGATATATGGTAAAAAAACAAAAACTGAACATTTCATACATTTTAAGCTTGTATTGTCTGGAGCTTCATTTATAGGTTTGCGACTTCCGACTCATTTGGCTATAACAAGTCACATAAGTTCTGAGTTCAATCCGGAACTGATTTGTTCAGAAACGCAAAGAACCTTATTTTGGACAGTCCTGTTAATGATTACATGTTAAAATAACAACAATATGTTGACCAAGTTTATCGTCACATTCTGTGTACGCCAGATCGAGTTTTAGGAATATTCCGTTGTGGTACTCATGAGACAAAGATTGGTTTTAGAAAACTTCTCTGCATTCTCACGGTGCAATTTGTTTTCACCATTTGTTATCAACCAATCAAAATGGTGCAAATAAGGGCATGCCCTTTGCTTGTGTTTTCAAATCGTCACGTGACAATGCTCTTTTATATTACGTTCGTCTTTCCCGGAATTATCCAATTACCCAGACACGAAGATTTTGTTTATAATATTAATTACAATATAATGGAATCTTGTAACGTTGAAGTAGCTTTTGCCATATAACAAGACGTGAGTGCAATCAATTCTGGTTTGTGACTGAGCTTGTGTGATAGAAGCGGTTTCTGTGTAAATATATACAGTTTCAATTTACTAAACCCCATCTTTACCGGATTTATACTCTGTGTTAGTCTACCCGTGGCATGTAGTACTTGGCACTTGGCCAGAAAGACAGGTCAAGATGACGTTTCCGATTCCATTTCGCTGAATCGAATGACATATTGCCTTTGAATGTTCTTTTCTTCCAAATGTAGACCAGAATGGTTAGGGTAGTGAACTCTTACCATACCATCTATGAAGCTATTTTGCTTTTATAAAGCTGGTAGGACATTTACAGATCATTTATTGGTCGAGTTGGCATACAATTCTCGAGTGCACAAATAGGAAATTATTTAATTACCTTTATGGTTATTTATTGAATTTGGAGAACACTCGGAATACAAAGGTTCACATGTAAACAAAATTCACCTAGCATCTTACAACTACTGAGTAGATAATGTTTATTTTTATTTGACTATAGAACTGCTTTGTTAATCTTTTATAATAAAAAAGATTTCGCGGGGCTTGTCCGATAATATAAGTAATTGTTCATTAAGTTTTATTAAACTAGTTAAAACATTTACGATTTTTTACCTTATAAAATATATATATATTTTTTTAAAACCAAACTGTAATGGGTATTTATTAAACGCTGCATCTAAAACAGTTTTTGCTTGGTTTGACATCCAGTTTACGGCTTTGTTTCTAACTGGAAATGGAAACAAAAAACTAAAAGCCTTTGGTGTTAAAAATGTTCGTACGAAAACGTATATACAGGTTTATTCAGAAACAAAAAGTAGTTCAAATTACAAACATTAATTATAATGGTAGATGGTCTTGTCAAATGATAGTAATATACAGGCGAAGAATTGACATTTAGTTTTGAGGAGGCATATAAGTTTAAATCCGTGACAATCGTCATGTCTGAAACAATGATAAGCACAGTCCGTTTCTACCGAGACTTTAATGATCTCTAGATGCTGGTTTCTCTTGTTGTATTCCTCTATCCGGGGAGGTGGAACTCTTTCAAATAACACAGTTTTCATCCGTTGCATGTTGGGTTGGGTTTGAGGCAGAGTCACATTGTCAAGGTTTCCCACACCGTAAAGCATAATGAGAGCTGTAAAGAGATTGATTGATTGGTGTTTAATGGTTTTCACGTTTATGAAGGCAGTGTATTCCAACAATAATTGACAATATAACACAACCAAGATGTGAAGCGTTTCCATATTGTTGGACAGTTTTTTTCTCCCTACAGAGTTAAGTAAAGACAGCATTACTACTCTTCAAACCAACTGTCCTTAGCCAGGGCGAGCAATAAATAGAATCAATGTGGCGGAATAAAAATTGAAAAAGTTTACAGTTTTTGATTGATTGTGTGTTTAAGACAACGTTACTGATTGGCTTTTTCAATGACGAATCGCCGATTTTTGGTCATAAAAGACCACCTCATATCATATTGTACTCTATTTTTGCTTTTCTTTAATACTTAATCGACTTAATAGTCTTAAATAGAACACTAGAAAAGGTTTTGACTGTAGACTTGTAAACAAATATGGCTCTAATGGAACCCTCTTAGGTTCTTCAGCAATGGCTCTGGTGCAACCATTTATGGATCTGTATGGAACCATCATAGAGCAACTGTTCCAAATATTTCTCCCTTTGTAAAATTATATTTAAGAACTGTTTTTGTCTAAAACAACCAATTTTTATAAGAATATCGACATCGAATTCGTTGGAAGTACATACGTTTTTTGCAGACATATGCGGCTAGGAGTTGATTATAGCAGTTGAATTTTCTCACGGCGTTCCAGCCTGTGATAGCACCACACGTTTCCGGAATAATACCTGGAATAAAGTATAATGAAATATATCCAATTAAACCATTCTGATATTAACATTGATACCGTACGTGATCTCATTTCATACGAGACTATACCAAAAGTTGTAACCGATGGATTCGTTTTCCTGTTTTTCATTTATAGAACAAAAGCAAGGAATTTCAAGAATACACTTTCGATGGGAGCAAAGCGATACGCCGGTCTGCATGGTTAACACTTATTGGAAGCTTTCTTAATATTATTGGTTCGCTTGGGGTTTGGAGCTGCACGTTATTCCACTCCTATGAGGATGTTTCCAATAAGCGAAGGACACCTTTTGAGGACCACTAGGACACGAATTAGTTCGATATGTTCCTGCAATTTCTGAAACTTGGTTTTTGATAGAATCGATATTTAAGCTTTTACATGAAATAAATATGTTCCATGGCGATTATCATAATATATATATTCTCTCTACTGAATACAAATGAGTACATAAAAAGTCTAGGTTCCGGAACCATTTGCACTCATATAGAGCTTGGGAGCGCATTATCCAAAATCAAATTAGAATTAAGATACAAACTAGAAATCAAAGAACGAAAACTGACTTGGCCAAATGCTCGGGTCATCTAAATGAGAACCATCGAGCCATCTCCAAGAATCATGGCTGTCTCCGACAAGACCCAACCAAGCGGCTTTTTCACGGCGTGTTATCTGTGGAAACGGGATAAAACGAAAACTCGATTAGACATAACATCAATATAAGCATTATGTATACACGCTTTTCATATCTGATTAAAGAAATAGTACTTTAGTGACCAGGGGCCAATTGTTCAAAGCAAAATTAATTGTAATCCTACATTTGATGACGTTACTCTCTGTTGAAATCCTAGATTAGTGGTTAAATCTGCTTTAAGCCACTAATCGTGGTTTTGAACAATTTGCCCCAGATGATTTAGCATGATAACAATATCGGTGTAAAATGGAGTTTAATGACGGAAGTGGTCTAGTGTGAATATTCCAATCTGAGTCATACTTTCGTAGCTGAAATCGTACGTCTAAAACCGCTAATAAGATATGAATCAATCACAAAACCAGCTTTATTAGCTATAACAGTTATCGAGATATAATTTAAATACATCTGACAACGGGTCAAAGAGGTAAACAGTCAAGAGGAAGTACAAATGGACAGATATCTTTAATAAACGTTTATTTTTTAAAATAAAGTAGTTTTTCTAACGATACAAATCAACTAGGCTTCTTATTAAATCTGTTTAACAAATGCAAACAAATGTTTGATTACGAAACTGTATCTGGCGGAGGTTTTGTTTTGTTTTGTTGATGGCTGTTGATAACGGTACAGCTGATTCATGCCTTTCGGACCAGTTAAAATTAATTCAAACAAAAAACCGTGAGGAGAAAATATCTTTTCAGTATTAATTGACTTCAATTTCACCTAAATAAAAATATAAAAAAATACTATTGACTAAATGAATGGTGGCGTTATAAGATATTTTCGAAAGAAAGAAAAATAAAAAATAAATAAATACAGCAAATTCAAAACTGAAAACTGCAAGTCTGCATATTCCCACCTTCCAGACAGTTGTGATGATGAATTTCCTCTCGGCTTCACTCCAAACACTGCTCAATGTAGAGTTATAATTTTCACAGCTCTCTTTGGCTGATTGGAAATCTGTAGGATCGGGGAAGAACCGGTAACAATTAAAACCAAACAGCTTCCAGCCTTCTTCACATTCCTCACGGATGGCACCTGGAAATATACATAAAATAATATTTCGTCAGTGCAGACAAACATCGAGTCTCTTTTCTAACTTAAAAGTAGTTATTGTACCAATTTCAATTTCGATTGATTATACTCTGTTTGTTATGAATATACCATTAACATCTGCTGTTGCCAGCAGTCTAAGAAATAATGGTTATTTGAGGGTGATTTATAACAGATGGATCCATATGTATGGCACCATAACGCCAAAAACGGTTCGTTAGAAAATATAGAACCATATATATGGTACCGTTACAACAAAACCGTGTTCTTTGATATAGTAAAAAAAAAAGTTAAACATACTTGCAACAGTCGCTATGAGGGCTCTATACAGAACCATAAAGGGTTCCAGAAGAGTCACGAATAAAGAAGAAGTTTAAAGGGTTTCATAAAATCCCTATTTTCTAAGAGTGTACTTACAATCTAATTACAGAAGTAAAAGTGGACCATTGCTAGTGGTTGGAATGTTACATATATTTTCAACTATTTGAATGTACAATTTATCGAGTTGATCCAATACTCAATACATTATCATCTTTTGTCTTCGGTTAAACAAGAAGATAATAAGTCACCCTTGATCTATAAACCAAAACACCCAAGTCGAAAGGAAAGCATTAGGTAAACTATATACAATACTTTTGTCCAGTTAACCAACTAATAATAATCTTTATACAATAATAAGTTTATATATGATAGGTGATACGGACATCGTAAATTCATCAATGCAAATCTTCCAGAAAGTGACAAATGTAGTTCCTTTTGCAGACAATAGAAAAAGGACAATTGTGTTAAAAGCAAGTTTCGCTCAAAACACACAAGAAAAGAATATTGAAAGAAGCTCCATGGTTGGAATCAGTCCTTGTGATAGTAGAGAAAAAAATATTCCAATTGTCCCAGGTAATCTATTTCCATGATTTCAAGCCCTTTGAGTGAGGGCAGTTTGTTCAACGAGTAGCAATGCTGTCTTTAGTTGTGCTGGTATAAATTATTGTTAGATATCCTTAAACACGGCCTAAATCAACAATCAATCAATCCATCCATCTATGATTTCAAATGTTGAATCAATTACAGAAATCCTCCAGTTCTGTTCATTGTAGTCGTCGGCGACATAAACACGTATTTGTAATGGTGTTAATGCAGGCAGTTTGATTAGTATGGGAGCCTCTTGAAACAGATTGAAACGGAAACCACTACAAAGACGATAATTCTTTGACTTAATGGAGCTACACAATAACAAAGATTTCCAGTTGTAATGTACTCCACAACCTTGGAGAGAAGTATTTATTCCTATAGTCGCAATAAGAAATAATGGAAATGATACTTTATTTTTTTTAGAAACAGCAATTTACACCCGACAGAATATCTTAAGAAAACCCGATGTAACACAAATATCTTCCAAGGATCGTGCCTTATTTCAATCTATCAGAAGATTTGAATTTAGTACCTGTAGATGGGTCTAATTTAGATCATAAAGTGACCAGTAATTCCTATTCGCATCTCATCCCAGTTGGTTTTCTAGTAATCGATTTTCTCAAATCTCTCGCTGTTTTGTCATTTTGCCGATGTTGAATAGAAGATAAAGATCAAAAGTTCATAAGTGTCATCCATTTGTTAGATCGAATGGATATTGATGACATGTTAAACCTCAAGCGCCAAGAAAATAATATTGCCAGCAGGCAATCTACTATATAAGTAAATGCATACATAATAAGACTCCTATTAAACACACAGATAATATTTTGGGTTTAATGCCATATGGTTTTCAAAAGAATACACAGTGGAAAAGGGATAGGGGATTTCGGCTTTCCGGTGTATGGTATTCCTTCAAATGCCACTCAGAAATAAGTTAGTGGAGATGACGATCGATGTCCCATCACGTAGAGAGACTTAGTACTCCATCTTCGCGAGCCAAGTTTAACACATGTATGGTAGCATTTACCTTGGTAGGTTAGACGCATTTATGGTTTTGTCTGGGTCATAATCTCTGTGTGAGAAAAATGAAGCTTATTATATAAAGATGTGCATTGGCTGCTGTACGCCCCAATCAAATTGAGCATAAGAAATTAGGTCACAACACGGAATTTCATACATATACCGCACGGTAACTCTTATGCTATATGGATAGAGACAGCATAAGATGATGCTGGTGCCTAGCCTTTCATAGACCATGAACCCAAGAAAGTAATCACAATTAGCATACACCCAACTTTCCTTGTACACTAAAAATAAAAGAACAAAACTTGATATCTTCGAAACTTAGAAAGTCGTAAGAAACAGGTAATCCGGATTTTTCAGATTGATTGGTATAGTTCTTGTGTGGATGTTACTTAATACTCTCTGGTGAACCCTTTAAGCGGTCAGTGATAAGATATATCGATTCCCATATACATTTAGAGACACCAGTGACTAAAAGTTTGCTTAGATCGCTAGCCAAACTGATTAAGCCAGAACCGTGTGTGTTTGATCAGCTTTGGTCTATCGACATCAGGTAATTGGTTACCTTACACAGTTAACCTTATTATGTACGCAGCTGTGGTTGAATTGCTACAGCTCTTTTGTCGGCTCACAAATAGCGTTTCGTTTACATATCCACTAATGCTTGCCTCATAAGTCTGTCTTCGTTGAAGGAAACACGGAGTTACATTCATGAAAATTGAAGCATGGAAGACTCACGATTTTGTGCTTAGCTGCTTACGACCACAAAGTATGGGCTCGCGAACATGACTGGGTGTTAAGGGTGTTGGACTAAAGACCCCTTTTTGATGTACCACTCACAGGTTCGAGTCACACTGGAGTCACACTGTGGACTTTATGCCCGTGAAGGAGCGGGTGGGCCATGGCCCTGCAGAATACTCCCTCGGCTTCCTCGGTCGATCGTAAGAGGCGAGAAAAGAGGTTGCTTTGCTGTTACCATAGTGTTTGCAGAGCTAAAGGGTAACGGGGAGCAGATTTGTTTGTGAGGTTCTATATTTGTGTCCGTCGTCATATAAGTGAAATACCCTTGAGTACGACGTTAAACACAAATCAAACAAACAATCTTTGGTGTTGGTTTGTTGGCACGGACATGAAGGATAGATTCCTTCTTCCATTTGGCTGGCACACCGCCCTACAGGGGACAAAAAGCTTAGGTATGGCAATAAACTCTAATCAAACAAACTGGAGCGCTCAGTTGTGGGTGGATCATGGTGTTTTTTTTAGGGGTAGTTTGTTTTTTATTACCGTCAAAAGTCATCCTATATATTAAGTGAACTATTCTTGACTGAAACACTGAAAACTAAACAATCAAACTTTGTCATTTAAAAGGTCCCTTACTTCTACTACATATTAGACTGTTTTTTAAACAAACAAACTTAGAAGGAAAAGTTTTGATTGTTTGTTTAAAAACAAAATTCAACATTTCCAATTTTATCATAAAGTCATTGAATATTACCTGCAGGTGCCATGTGAAAGAGATGAAGAACTCCGAGTTAGTGTACAGTGATTTGATGAATCTGATTATCCGCCTGGGAAATTGTGGATTGATCCACAGCGACTTTAACGAGTTTAATCTCATGATAGACGAACAGGAAAAGATAACTCTGATTGACTTCCCTCAAATGGTCTCCACGTCCCATCCAAATGCTGACTGGTATGTTATTCATGCTAGGCCGTGAACACCGATCAATCAGTCACATAAAGCAACACTTCACATTTTATAATAATAATAATAACTTGTTTTAAGGAGGACAAATTTACTGTCTTTTTATTGTAGCAATTCACAGAAGTACATTAGCCTTTAGAATATTGTTTAAAACCAGTCTGGAATAGTTTCATAGAAAGTAAGTGAAGTCCAAGATTGAGTCAGTTATTGTATGTGATGAAATCCTATTTGTTAATTCTCATCTGTTGACATTTGCAGGTATTTTGATCGAGATGTCCAGTGTGTGCGGGATTTCTTTTCCAAACGGTTTCAGTTTGATGGAGAACATTTTCCAAAATTCTCCGAAGTTGAGTAAGTAGATGTACAGCTTGGAAGGGGTGGTTCCTGTTGCCTTGGTGATATTGTAAATCTTCTGATACATGTAACTGTTTTGTCTTTGGTTATTTCCATTTGCTTCTGGACTAGTTTTCTGGGTGGCATGTCCTCATTAGTGAAATAAGCTTAAGGAATGTGACACAGGGTTGGGAGGGAGCTTCCTGTTGCCCTGGGGCTCTCAGAGCTAAGGGGCCGTATAAAGCTGATCTGTTTGTCATGTCTTTGTATTTTGTCCTGTCTTGGTTTTGTTTGTTGCAAGTGGTGTCCAGTGTAGTCTCCTTCACCCATTGTGCTGGCATGACATCATAACCTTAAGTACGATGTTAAACGCGGGCGGTTGGAGGGAGCTTCATGTTGCCCTGGGGCTCTCAGAGCTAAAGGGAACAGAAGGCCGATCTGTTTGTGGCATCTGTATTGCATCCTGTTGTTGTTGTCCTGTATTTGTCCCGTCCTATCTTTGTATGTTGCCAGTGGTGTCAAGTGTTGTTTCCTTCACCCATTGGGCTGGCACGTCGTCATAAAAGTGAAATACCCTTGAGTACGACATAAAACCCCAATCAAACAAACAAATACAATCTTCCAGGTTTTATATCTATTCTTGTATTCCATGAACAACTTGTTGGGCTAGTCCACTGAATAAATTAATATTTACTTTTGACAGACGTGCAGATAATTTGGATGTTGAAGTTTCAGCAAGCGGATTTACAAAAGATTTGGAAGAAACTTTTGATACGGTTAGTTTTTCTTAAGTGATGATCATCTAAGGTGCTTTAAATTTATGACTTGTATACAAATCACTCCATTAACATAGTTGTTGTTGTTGGTTTTGGTAAACGTCTTCAATTTTTGATTTTCAATCAGTTGCTGTTCCTCCGTTCACAAGTGTGTCGCTCAGAGGATGTGGCTCCAGCAATTACGGTGGTGGTTTAATGAAGTTTCCCACCATATTTAATAACTTACAATGAGAGGTGTACAATTTGTCACCCTGGATAATAAAGTTTAAAACTGCTCCTTTTTCGATGTACAGCCCGGCCTAGTGGCAGCGTGTGCGCTTACTAAACTGATCTTGCTTCGATGTACTGTTCACCGGATCGAGTCCGCTCGTTGACCATCAGGTATATGAGCGAGTCATTTGTTGTGGGGTGGTTTTGACAAGGTTTTCTCTTGGTTTTCATACGTAATAAGGCTAGGTGCAGTGTGAAGTGGACTTTCCATCATCATATAAGTGAAATACCCTTGAGTATGACGTTGAATCCCAATCAAACAAACAAACAACCCACAATGAGCAGTGTACAATTCGTCCCCTGGATAACAAAGTTAAAAACTGACCCTTCTTCAATGTACAGCCCTAGCCAATCTAGCAGAAGGTGACATTCTGCTGAAATCTCTTTTTGTGTATAATTTGGGTAAAAGGATTAACATAAAGTATAGATTATTTGTTTGTTTGATTGGTGTTTAACGTCGTACTCAGGGGTATTTCACATATATGATAACGGACAAAAAAACCAGAGCATCACAAACAAATCCGCTTCCCGTTACCCTTTAGCTCTGAAAACACCATGGCAACAGAAAGCAACCTCTTTTCTCGCCTCTAACGATCGACCAAGGAAGCGGAGGGAGGATTCTGCCGGGCCATGGCCCACCCGCTCCCTCCCGGCCACAAAGAAAAGAAATTTAAAGGTTATTTTATTACCTTTCCAGATATAATTTTTTAAAGAATGTTATTTATCTTCATTTATCAGGCTGCAGACGAACTTGGGATCAGAGGAGGTCCTGAAAATGATGAAGACTCAGAAAGCGATGAAGATGAAACAAGGGAGATTTCCGATAAGGAAGATAACTGTGGCAAGGGAGATAACTCGAACAAAGACATGAACCAGTCAAAAGGTGCTACTTCAAAAGAAGACAAGACAAAAAGCAGAGCAGAAAAAAATGTTGAGAGTTGGTTACAAACTTTGGATTCATCTGAGGATGAAGTTTGTGAAGAATTTGTTAAAAATGTAGAAGGGGAAACGATACAAGTTTCACAAAATCCTGTTGATGTAACAGTTGAATCTGAACTTGTTGAAAATATGTCAAGTAGTTTAAGGCTTTTATCAAATACTTCTGACGATGTAGGTGAAAGTACAAGCGTAGAAATTAATAAAGTTTCTGATGAACATGAAGACACTGAAGATGTTTTGGAGGACATTAGTACGATGAACAGATCATATCGTCCATTTCGTACTGAAGAGAGTATGGGACAAATTATGAGCCACATGGTACACGCTGACGTCGCAAGTGTAGCCAGCTCCACGATAGACCCAGACGTCATACGGGCAAAAATTCGCAGTCAAAAAAAGAAGGAGCAGCAGAGACAGTTTGCTCGAAAGATTCGTAAAAGAGGTGAAGCTTCATTAAATTCACGAACACGTAGAGAAAACCAGAGAGAAATCAAGCAAAGTGATTTTGACGATAATATTTGGGCTTGAATATTTTCTGAAATTTGACTTA
>JARFOD010027595.1:0-10732 GCA_031763545.1 Mopalia muscosa
CCACCCCCCAAATCTCCACTCGCGTCAAGGCTAGCGAGAGACTCACCAGCGCGGGAAGCATTGCGGGAAGACACCTACCCCACCCAAGAGATCACTCCTCCTGTCATTGTGGTGACCTCACACCACTCCATGTCAACTCTCGTCACCTCGCGTTCACTCTCGCGAGAGACGCGCAAAGCAACAAGGGTAGACACCTACCCCACCCCCAGAACACCCCTAGGGAAGACAATACCTGAGTCATCAGGGAAGATCACTCCTCCTGTCTTGGTGGTCACATCACAGCACTCCATATGAACTCTCGTCACCTGACATTAACTCTCGCGAGACTCCACCCAGGATGGAAAAATAAATAAAAACATACAGAAACCTGGGGATGGATGTGTCATGAATCGATCTGTTGAGGTAGGTTGGATCTTATACACGCATAGTATAGGCTATTTCAATAAAATAAGATAACTAAAAGAAGAACAAGCTACTCTTTATTAAAAAAAAAGAATAACAGGCTATATCACATCCTTGGGGACCCGTGAATGACGTAGACAACAAGGGACACTGTACAGCGTGTACTAGAATGAAATCGGATGACTCAGTGATCTCCCCCTTGACCATGCGAGTACATATGGCGCTAGTTGTTTATAACAAGTGCCATCTGTACTCGCATAGTCAAGGGAGATAACTCGAAGGATGTCTTTCTTGAAACGTTCTCTGTAGGACACTACGAGCAACGTTGACACGATAGTTTATTGTCATGGTGCAATGTTTCAACGTCAAAAGTCATTGCATAACATGGCTTGACATCTGGCTCGGTCATTCTCACTGTCCATACCCCACCATGGTCAGTAATAGAATAAATGAAATCCCTTCTTGTTTGAATTCTTGTTTAAATCCCCGACCCAAGACATCCATTCTCCGCACTAGTATATTAGACTTGCGTCCCCTTTCTCTAGGGAACGTAGTCATCACCCAGACCCACGACCATCACGGTCAACTTGTGATGTCACAACACGTGTCTCACACGGCCGCGATGGCTGAGATGACCAAGCTATAAACTTGGAATGGGGATTCATCTTCTGGGTTTCCCGCTTTTAACCATCTGCTAACCAGGCAGTCTTGACTACGGAATAACAGACCCCGACTGATCATGTACTAAAGAACCAAAACACAGTCATTGACTTGTACACAATACAACCGCCAAAATTCCTCCAAAAGCAGACGACACACAGGTCATGCACTCCGTTGCATGTGACATACGACACGCATACGACGCCATCTTGCTCAACCGGTTGAGGGCGCTGCTCTCCTAGCACCTTACTACTAAATAACATTGAGCCCTTACTTAACAAGTACTAAGGTGCCGCACCGTAATACATAATAAGGAAGGATATTTTGGCTCCCCTCGAATTACTACATAAATACGTGAGGGGTGGCAAAATGCCACCCCTCACGTATATATGTAGTAATTATTTACTACATGCTAACGCACAACCCTTCCTTATTTTGTAATAGCAAATAATAACAGAGCTGCTCACACTATACTACTGAGGTTACCGGCTAGTTCCCACGTGCCATGTTTGTGTCATTCCATTTTTTGCCTTTCATCTCCTCGTATCTCTCTCATTTCCCATTTCAAGGATTCTCCAAAATGCTGGCTGTAATGTTTGTCCTTATCTCCCTATCGCACTGATGTCAGGGATCACAGGCATGTTTAAAGATGGATTGTAAGGTGTGTACTTCGCATATCCATATAGCACTTTAGTATGAGGGCACGAGTTAAATTATAATATGTGAATTCCGCTATTTGACATTCATCTGTGAGTTAATGGGTTCGCGGACTGTAACGTATGTCTTTATCTTCCGCTATTTGGTGCTCATCCCTGTGGTAATGTGTTTCCAGAGTGTAACGTTTGAGGACTGTTACGCATGTCTTTATCTTCCGCTATTTGGTGCTCATCCCTGTGGTAATGTGTTTGAGGACTGTTACGCATGTCTTTATCTTCCGCTATTTGGTGCTCATCCCTGTGGTAATGTGTTCTCAGACTGTAACGTATGTCTTTATCTTCAGCTATTTGGTGCTCATCCCTGTGGTAATGTGTTCTCAGACTGTAACGTATGTTTTTATCTTCCGCTATTTGTCGCTCATCTCTGTGGTAATGTGTTTGAGGACTGTTACGCATGTCTTTCTCTTCCGCTATTTGGCGCTCATTTCTGTGGTAATGTGATCCCAGACTGTAACGTTATCTTTATCTTTCGCTATCTGACGCTCATCTCTGTGGTAATGTGTTCCCAGACTGTAACGTTATTTTTATCTTTCGCTATTTGACGCTCATCTATGTGGTAATGTGTTTCCAGAGTGTAACGTTATTTTGTGTTCCGCTATTTGGCGCTCATCTCTGTGGTAATGTGATCCCTGACTGTAACGCAGGTCTTTATCTTCCACTATTTGGCGCTCATCTCCGAGGTAATGAGTTCGAGGACTGTAACGTATATCTTTCACTTCCGCTATTTGGCGCTCATCTCTGTGGTAATGTTCTCCCAGAGTGTAACGTTATTTTTATCTTTCGCTATTTGGCATCTCCGTGGTAATGTGTTTGCGGACTGTAACTGTGTTTATACTTTCCTCTATTCCAATCTCATCTCTGTGGTAATGAGTCCCAGACTGTAATGAGTTCTTAGACTGTAACATATGTCTTTCTCTTCCGCTATTTGCCGCTCATCTCTGTTGTAATGTATCCCCAGAGTGTAACGTTATCTTTATCTTTCGCTATTTGACCCTTATCTCCGTGGTAATGTGTTTGGGGACTGTTATGTCTATCTTTCTCTTCCGCTATTTGGCGCTCATCTATGTGGTAATATTTTCGCAGAGTGTAACGTTATCTTTATCTTCCGCTATTTCAGGCTCATCTCTGTGGTAGTGTGTTCCCAGAGTGTAATGTTATCTTTATGATCTTCCGCAATTTGGCGCTCATCTCCGTGGTTATGCGTTTGCGGACTGTAACTGTGTTTTCCTTTCCGCTATTTTAAACTCATCTCTGTGGTAATGAGTCCCAGACTGTAATGTTTTCTTTATCTTCCGCTATTTAGCGCTCATATCTGCTTTAATGAAATTGCGGACTGTAAACGTACCCGTGTGTCTTTCTCTTCCGCTACTTGACACTCGTCTCTGAGGTAATAACTTCGCAGACTGTAAACCTATGTCTTTTTTTTCACTTTCTTGACGCGCATCTCTGAGATAATGAGCTTGTGGACACTAACGAAAATAACATACCGGTATTTAAAACATTAATAAAAGTAGAAATCCATGTAAGCAGGTACATAAATAAACGTAATCTTTGTGGCAATGGCACGTATACAAAAAGATAACAAAGAACGATACCCCCAAATTTTAGAGACAACCAAACATGACAATTAATATATTCCACTGCTTGCCACATACAGGATAGTTAGAGACAAGACGACACCACTCTTACCGACGTTCAAAGTGAACAATGCGCGATACACATTGATATGGAAAAAAAGGAGTTATTTCAATTCAGATGCTGTTGCCAAGTATTAGGCCAGTTTGAAAATTGAAGCACAATTTTGAAGATTGACGATATACAGTAGATCGTGTCGTTGAAGTGCGCCCTCTTCTGGCTGTAACATACTGATTTGTAGGAATGCAATTCAAATCAGTTGATTCGTAAGCGTAATGCTGCCAAAACTTTTCTGGGTTGGTGAGAAAGTTGACCGTGGGCCTGTAGCCTTTAACTATATCTTAGGGTTCTTACACTCCCTTTGGCCTAATTATATAGGTTTATTTGTACATAGTTTAACATCTTGTAAATTCCACTCTTTACTACGTAGGCCTATGTTGCCTATTGTCTGCTTGGAAAATATATTTTCCCACCTTATAGCTAACTATAGAATTTTTCATTAAAATTTAGAAACGATTAAATGGGAGGTTTGCTTTTGTGGTGACATATTCGAATGATTTTTGTGTCTTTTAGTATGCGAATGTTAACAGTATTGTTCGTTATTTTGGGAAAGCATTTTCTTAGTTTGAACGAATCCTAGTTAGGAATTCAGGCACCGAATTGCCAGCAGTAAACGCCGGCCAACTAGACCACTTCTACAAAATAGAAGATTAGTCAGCTGGAGTGTAGCTACAGATATTCACCACTCTGATGGGAGAGTGATACAGCTTCCAAAGCTGATATCAACGAATGATCTTTATGTCTTTCAGAAAGTGAATGTTAAGAGTATGTTTGTTTTTATTTTGGGATAACACTTTCTTAGTTTGGACAGATTCCAGGTCAGAAAATTTGGCAGGTTGAAACCCGTCAGGAAATCGAACCCACGAAAACCAACTTTCCGTATTAACTCTGTCAGATCTCAACAACATTAACAACACACGTTAAGCGCTGTCCGTGTGATTTGTCGACAGGGTTATAGAAAACAAACGAAATTACCTCAAATACAAGAAGTATACATTCTATAGTATCTAAATTGGTACCAGATCCAGTGAATTCTTTTTGTTATTTGTTTATTTAATCGTCGGAAATGGACCAAATCAGAACTCCAAATCACGCAGATCCTCGGCGAGACTTCCGTCCACTATTTGACAATTAATTAATCTTCAACGCCTTTATCAGTGGATAACTATCCCACTGCTCTATACTCAATATTTATTTACTGCAGACAAACAGATTATGCGACACGACAAGACATTTTTATTTTCCTAGCAATAAACTTATATAGAATGTTTCACTTAAATAGGTTGATCAATTTCAACCAGATTATAGCTGTTTCCATGTGGAATTCTAAACATATTTTACGCATATTTGTTGTGTAACTTAGTCACGGTAACATAACACTGAGGAATTGTAGCAGGGACGTGAGTTAAGTAGTGAAAGCTGTGCTGCATAGGAACCGACACAAAACACCCTGTACTTCTCATCAGAATCCTATACCGTTCAACAGTAATTGTGTAGGCCGACATTTTCCACAATGTAATAGTCTCTCGCGTCAACTCACGACACTAGTGATTTTCAAAGTCATCCATTCTTCGTTATGGTTTCAAATGAATTTTAGCATATATATTTGAATTTACAATTGAGCACTAGTTAGACGGTTTGGTCAAAATGAACTTGCCTCCAAATAACCTTTGAAATGTGTTACATTTAAATGACTGGTTTTAGAGTATATCATTTTGCTTGGTAATCATTCATGGACACTTCGTCGTAATTAGCAGCTAAAATAAAAGGTCTTTTTTGTACGACGCCAACAATCTGCCCATAGTTATCAATTAGATGTTTTATTACCTACTGCCAGTTCTAGAACCTTTTTTTGGGTCTTTGTGATAGACTATAGAAAATGTAAGTATTGTTTGGTCGAATGGCATTATAGTTTCGGTTTTATGAGGTTTTTATATATGTCACTCTATTATTTATCTTTACAGCTTAAGAACGTATTATGTCGCTGGTTCTATAGTCTCTTGTGTGGCCCTGTGTTCCTGTTGTTCTCTCAAGCCTTTACATATATACAACAATACATCAGTTTCTAAAGATGAAGGCAGTACGTCATTGACGTCTGTGTTAGAGACCTCAGGATGAAATCATTGTATCCTTTATAAATACATGGCATTATCAAACCGCACAGCTCTTAAGTTCCGTGTACATGGTTTTGGTTAGTGTGCAGAACATTTTGAAAGTGACAGTAAAATATATCTTTTAAAAAAGAATTTCAATAAAATATGTAAGGCTGTTGCTAACTTTCTAACCCGCTACCATAGATTTTGGCTGTTATAAGATTAGAGTACGATTTAGAAAAAAAACGTACGCCTATATTAAAAAAAGGATCAACATTATTTAAATTACGCTTTTCTCTAAAGCTGTATAATGGCATATTTATTTTATTTTTTATAATATGCTTTTATCAGAATTATGAATAAGTCCATACTCAACATTAATTGAGAACTGGCATGTATCATCTATTTCCGTTCGTTTAACTCCCGTGTAATTTTAACAGCGCCACGTGACTTTGCCTTGATCAGGCTGATTCTACTGTGCCGGAAAAGACTCCTTTTCAGTAGGCCTAAGGCTGAGCCTAGTTTATAATGAAATAGCATGTAATGTAACAAACTTAAGTCACAGAAAATTCAACA
Organism: Mopalia muscosa; assembly: GCA_031763545.1. NCBI lineage: Eukaryota > Metazoa > Mollusca > Polyplacophora > Chitonida > Mopaliidae > Mopalia > Mopalia muscosa. Next base: position 6,143 of record JARFOD010027595.1, read on the forward strand.
CGTGGCCCTTATTTTACAATCGCTTCTAAGAAATAGAGATCTTGTTCCGCATTGTGCCTTTTTTACTCTTTATTCGGTCTGTCAATTTAAATTATAAGTAAGCGTCTGGTATAAATAGAGTTTCAGGTAACATCTCCAATCTCTTAGCACATGGACCTGTCCGTAATGTAATGAGAAACACGAAAGGTTGAAATTCCGATACGCTTTTATTTTGAGTAATATTAGACATTTAAACGCAAAAACATAGTTTCCTCTCGCAAAATGCCAGCATTTTTTATTTTAATCTCCGCTGCTTCGTAACCTCGTGACACACAAAAAAAGCCCAATAGAGCCTAGAGAAAATCACGCCCAAAAATGCGGGTGAAAATATAAAGAACAACGGCTAAGATGTTTTTACACTAATGACTGGGCCCGAATTAATAAAGGTGATTTAGTTTTCCTTAAAAAAATATTAAGCCTAATGTTCAGCTCATTTTGAACAAAGTTAAATCCTTTAACACCACTTTAATCTAACGTTTAAGGATCATACACAGTTGTGCAAAATGATGTTTATATATTTACAATTGTTAACTTGAACAAAAGCTTAAGTGGCTTTATGAATACGGACCTAGAAAATTGTCTGGGCATCGAGCCAGCAAGCTGGCCTCATACATATATCAATCACTCTGTTTTTACGGACTAATTGATCTGGAAGAAAATTACACCATGCTTTGGGAATCAGACCATTCTTCTTTATGTCGAGACACTGGAAGATATTGATGAGACATTTTGTGGTTAAAAATACTTTCTGTGTGTGGTGTTTGTCAGTACAACTTGCGTGCTTTGTTTTCTTCACAATTTGAACTATGGGGTTTTTCACTCTAATTGTCATGGGAATGAATCCACAGTGCGGACATTTTTGTTAAGCTAAGCTTTAAAAAGAGGCAATAATAATGTCAGGTTATTCAATCGTCATTTTTTAAAATAAAATAACTCTGTCTTCCAATGATTTCCTTTTAGGTTAAGATAGGTTACCGATGTGTTTGGTAAATTTATGAAATATCTGTTGTTTTATACTACTTTCGCTAGGTCTGGCGTTCATGAAGCCAGATAGAGGAGTCTTCATCCAAACCATCAGTCATTACATAGACTCCCTCGAAACGTCACTCATGCAGTATGCTCCCTCTAAAAACTCACCCAACCAATATGCTCCCTCCAAACTCCCTACTCATACAGTAGGATCTCTCATCACCCATGCAATATGCTTTCCCCAAACCCTCAGTCTTGCAGTAGGCTCCCTCCAAACCCCCACTTATACAGTAGAATCTCTCGATTCGCCAATGCAATATGCAGTAGGCTTCATCCAATTACCCCCACTCATACAGTAGGATCTATTTTATCGCCCACACAATATGCTCCCTCCTAACCCTCACTCTTGCACTCGGCTCCCTCCAAACCCCCACTCATACACTAGGATCGCTGTAATCACCCATGCCATATGCTCTCTCCAAACCCCCACTCATACACTAGGATCGCTGTAATCACCCATGCCATATGCTCTCTCCAAACCCTCACCAACAAAATATGCTCCCCATGCAATAGGCAAACCACTACCAATGCAATCGGATCCCTCAAATTCCTCACACAAGAAGTAGGCTTCCTCTTAACCCCCACGTTTACATTAGGCGCCTTAAAATCCATCTCTATACAGTAGGGTCCATCACACGCATTTGGCTCCCTCCAAATCCTCACCCATGCAGTAGGATCTATTGAAGCCATCACCCATATAAAAGGCTTTGTCCAAACCATCACACACATGAAGTAGGTTTCCTCAACACCAGATCCATGCACCAGGCTCCATCCAAACTATCAACTATACAATAGACAACTTTCTTACTATCACTCAAACACTCAACACTATAGTAGGCTCCCTCCATACCATCACTCATGTGGTAAGCTTCATTCAAACCATTGCCAGTACAGCAGGATTCTTCCAAACCCTCAACGATACATGTAAAGTAGCATTCATGCATTTTATCACTTATAAAGAAAGCTCCGGCCAAACTATCAATGCTACATCCATATCATCACCCATACAGTAGGCTTCATCCAAATCATCACCCATGCAGCAGGCTACATCTAAGCCATCATTCATCTATGTAGCTTTATCCAAGCCATCACTCATGTATGTAGCTTCATCCAAGCCAGCACTCATATATTTCGCTTCATCCAAACCATCACTCATGGATTTAGCTTCATCCAAGCCATCACTCATGTATGTAGCTTCATCCAAGCCAGCACTCATATATTTAGCTTCATCCAAACCATCACTCATATATTTAGCTTCATCCAAACTCTGATCCGTGCAAAAAGCTCTTTTCAAACCATCACTTATACAGAAGGCAGTACACTATCCTAACCCTCACACAAGCAGAACGCTCTATCCTAACCCTCACCCAAGCAGAACACTCCATCCTTACGACCACGTAAGCAGAGCGTTCTATCCTAACCCTCACCCAAGCAGAACGCTCTATCCTTACCCCCACCTAAGCAGAACACTCTATCCTAACTTTCACCCAAGCAGAACGCTCTATTCTTACCCCACCTAAGTAAAACATTCTATCCAAACCCTCTCACAAGTAGAACGCTCTATCCTTAACCTCTCCCAAGCAGTATACTCTATCCAAACCCTCACACAAGCAGTACACTATATCCTTACCCTCACCCTAGTAGTACACTCTATCCTAACCCTCCCCTAAGCAATGCACTCTATCCTTTCTCCACCAAAGCAGTACACTCTATCCTAACCCTTACCCAAGCAGTATGCTCTATATTAAGCCTCACACATGTAGTATACTCTATCCAAACCCTCATCCAAGCAGTACACTCTATCCTAACCCGCGCCCAAGCAGTACACTCTATCATAACCCTCACCCAAGCAGTACACTCTATCATAACCCTCACCCAAGCAGTATGCTCTATCCTAACCCTCACCCAAACAGTATGCTCTATCCTAAGCCTCGACCAAGCAGTACACTCTATCATAACCCTCACCCAAGCAGAACGCCCTATTTTTACCCTCACCCGAACAGAACGCCGTATTCTTACCTCACCCAAGCAGTATGCTCTATCCAAAGCCTCTCTCAAGCAGTATGCTCTAGCCTGAGCCTCATCCAAGCAGTATGCTCTATCCTAATCCTCATCCAAGCAGTATGCTGTACCCTAAGCCTCACACATGTAGTATACTCTATACAAACCCTCACCCAAGCAGAACTTTCTATCCTAACCCTCACCCAAGCGGAACGTTTTAACCAAACTCTCACCCAAGCCAAACGCTCTTTCCTTACCCTCTCCCGCGCAGAGTACTCTATCCAAACTGTCACCCAAGCAGTTTGCTCTATCTAACCCTCGCATAAGCAGTATGCGTTATCCTTAGCCTCTACCAAGCGGTATGTTTTTTTCTAATTCCTCACCAAAGCAATATGCTCTACCCAGCTTATCATTGTTTACATGTGTGTAGAAACCCTCATCCAAGCAGAAGGTTCCCTCTAAACCATTACTCATGCAGTAGGCTTCGTCCAACTCTCGCTTAAGCTCTTCCACTCACTGACGCAGTGAGCTATCTCCATACCCCCACCCGTCTATAGTCTTACCCCATACCATTACACATGAAGTAGGATTCATGCAAACCATCACATGCAATAGGCTCCCTCAAAACCATAACCCATGCAGCAGCCTTCATCCAAGCCATCTCTCATGCATTAAGCTTCATCAAAATCCTTACCGTAGGCTTCATCCAAAAAATTACTCACGAAAGAGGCTTCATCCAAACTTTCCCTGATGCAACGGGCTTGATCCAAGCCATCCTTCGTGTGTTTAGCATCATCAAAAGTCTTACCCATGCAGAAGGCTCCCTGCAAACCATTACTCATGCAGTAGGCTTCATCCAAACTTCTCGCCTAAGCTCCCCCAAACACTCATCAAAGCAGTGAGCTCTCTCCAAACACACATCAAAGCAGAGAGCTCTCTCCAAACATCCATCAAAGCAGTGAGTTCTCTCCAAACACTCATCAAAGCAGTGACCTCTCTCCAAACACTCATCAAAGCAGTGAGCTCTCTCCAAACACTCATCAAAGCAGTGAGCTCTCCCCAAACACATATCAAAGCAGGGAGCTCTCTCCAAACACTCATCAAAGCAATGAGCTCTCCCCAAACACCTATACAAGCAGGGAGCTCTCTCCAAACACTCATCAAAGCATTGAGCTCTCCCCAAACACTCATCAAAGCAGTGAGCTCTCTCCAAACACTCATCAAAGCAGGGAGCTCTCTCCAAACACTCATCAAAGCAATTAGCTCTCCCCAAACACCTATACAAGCAGGGAGCTCTCTCCAAACACTCATCAAAGCAGTGAGCTCTCTCCAAACACTCATCAAAGCAGTGAGCTCTCTCCAAACACTCATCAAAGCAGTGACCTCTCTCCAAACACTCATCAAAGCAGTGACGTCTCTCCAAACACCCATCAAAGCAGTGAGCTCTCTCCAAACACTCATCAAAGCAGTGACCTCTCTCCAAACACTCATCAAAGCAGTGAGCTCTCTCCAAACACTCAT
>JARFOD010027606.1:0-10732 GCA_031763545.1 Mopalia muscosa
GATTGATGTAATTATGTTTGAGAGGTATTCGCTCCTTAGTTCATTTCTAAGGATTGGTGTAGTTATGTTTGAGAGGTATTCGCTCCTTAGTTCATCTCTAAGGATTGATGTCATTATGTTTGAGAGGTATTCGCTCCTGCGTTCATCTCTAAGGATTGATGTAATTATGTTTGAGAGGTTTTAGCTCCTTAGTTCGTCTCTAAGGATTAACGTACTTATGTTTGAGAGGTATTCGTTGCTTAGTTCATCTTTAAGGATTGATTTAATTATGTTTGAGAGGTATTTGCTCCTTAGTTCATCTCTAAGGATTCATCCGATGCTTGACTTTTGAACCTACAGAACAAAGGTTAAAGAGATTTCCAGACTTGATTTGTCCTCAAGTACTTGTTTAAGAAACCTAGATAACTTGCTGTGTACAGAAGTAAACGGGAAGTTGTGCAACAAACCCGAAACTGTTGACAAACATTCACACGTTTATATGACTTTCAATGTTTTAATCACCAATTTGAATCTCTACTTAACCATTATATTCTTTCCAATTAAATGTTTGTTTCTAACCCACGTCTCTCTACATAACGATAGTAATGACCAATATATAGATTATTATACTACAAATTTAGGAATAAGGTTTTTTTTAAGTAGGATAATATAGAACAATTTAGAATATATTCATATATATAGGCCTACATAAATAAATGTACATGTAACTATATGAAGCAATTTCATTATATTTTTTTACAATTCCCAAAGGTAAAAATTAAATATCACATCCAGTTATCTACTTTGACCTTATTTGAAATCTTGAAAATATTTAATTCTCAAAGATATCAATGTTTGTGAAACACTAATGTCGTAACTTGGTTTGTTAAAAGCATTTACTTGTGTGTTTTTTGTATGAGTAATTTTAAGATCACATTTTTGTATGAGTATGGAGATTTGTACTTGTTGATCTTGTTGTGCGTGTGGAAAGTTCAGTTGTATATGTCAATAGTTCACGTATATATTGTTGAGTTTTATACACGAACGCAAACTTTCCATATTTCGATCTTTGTAGCGCGGTCATAATTTTATACCTTTTCAAAAAAAGAGTCGGATGGCTCATACTTTGAACTCTAGCGGCAATCTTTCGAAGCTTGTGTATTCTTGATATAAGCAAAGGACTTCCCTACACATAATACAGTCGTCAATGTGAAATTTTATAATGTTATTTTGATGAACAAAGGTAAACAGATTTCTGAATACTTCTTATAAAAGCTATACTTCTACTAATTTTCCCAGATAGCTTATCGTTAAGCTCTGTCAATGGTGGATGTGAAATCAATGGTTACATCTAAGTTTTGCTGGAGTAGCACTCTTCAGTGAGAATCAACCAATACTAATGGAACAGAGGTTTGGTCACTTTCTGTACCGTAGCGATCGGTATTAAGTACCATACGGATTTTTTAACACCAGACATTGATCTGATTGTTCTTCATTTAAATTATTTGATAGAGATTATGTATCCCTTGCTGATGAATTCAATAGGGAATCATTAGCAGAGATATCCAGGCAGGAATTAACGCAAAGAACAAAAAGAAGGGACTGGAGTGTACTACTTTGAGGTACCCCGTGGTTTACTGCAGCTGGTAGTGTAGATGTTTTCCGATTTCCAATACGCACTGTGCTCTGTTAGTAAGGTATGATTCCAGCCAAAAATCTTGATAAATCTTAAACCATTCAGCCAAATTCTTCTTTTGATTCCGGTATTAAATCCTACAGAGAGGATTGATAATGTAGATTGTAGTGACGTTCTTATGAATATTGATGATGATCCGATAAAACATTCTAAAAAACTTTATTTTGAAACATAGCTCAAATGTAGTTCTAAATCATCTCATCAGTCGCAACAGTAACAAAAAACCCGTAAAACCTTTTATTCTGCATGTACATGACCAGAAAGATACCGACTGTCCGCAAATTGTAAATTTACTGAATGTGTCACGTCCCAACGCCTTTTTGGACTATATCAACTCCAGAATTTATCGCCTTTTGCAATTCATTCCTTAAAGTTTACTTCTGCGGGTATCGACGGGATCCATAACTAGGACCTGGTGCTTGTTTCTGGTTTGATATCATATCCCCTCTCACATGTATTTAATTTACCTTATTTTTATGGTATTGTGTCCGATTTTGTTTAAAAATGGAAAAACCATTCCTGTCTTCAAATCTGGGGATGAGCATAAATTTGACACCTATCTTTCAGTTTCCGTTTACCAAGTTTGAGCAAAATATACCAGAGAAACTTTAGGAAGGAAATTCCATTATTAGTTGTGATCAGTACAGTTTCCGTCAACATCACTCAACTCCTAATGCACAACTACAGCTTTCTACGATTATCGTCTTTCCTCTCTTGATAACGAACTCTTTTCTATAGTGATATTTCTTGACTGATTAAGGCATTTGTCACGACAAACCATTCTACTCTTTTGCTCAAATTAAATTATCGACAGAAACTGTAGAAACCTTGTCCACGGAGCTTGGTAAATTCCATAAATCGCTCAGCTCTAATATAGACCTTCTTTAAAACTAAATTCATATTGGTAAAATCTGGAAGCCATAAAAACAAACTAGAACACACTTCTCCTTTGCTAAAATCTTATAAAATCGTACCTTATTCCTCACCAAATCAACATTCTCGTCCAGTTATTGCTCAATTGTGTTTTATCATCCTCATTTTATCCCTTAAAGCTTTGATCCCTCATGTTGAAACAATCTTACGTTCATAATTATCGTCAATCTGATTTGTTCTACTATTCAATACGTATTTCTACACCCCGGGATATGAATAAGCCGTCGTTGTAACTGCAAACCATAAAATCGATCTCCTTTTTAAGTCCGTGCTGGAAGTTTTCGTTTTCGTGTTAAACGTTGGTAATTAGTGATACCGACATTTGTGTGTTTTGTACAGCAACACTATTTTTCTTCTATTTATTTATTGAAAGAACTTTTATTTTAAAGACTTGTATATTCATTATTTCACCATTCTCTAAAACAAATCAATCTGGTATTTTTAATACGCATTCTCTACTGGGATAAAACAAGCACATTGGACTTTATTCCCACTAAAGCCATATCAGGATTACTTGTACTATTCGACAATTTATTGGTGTATAACGTCAATTCAATTCAATTAAAAACAATTTGCTCGCCTCCACCTGGATTCTAACTTCGATCTCTGGGTAAATATACCAAACTTGTAGTAAGCTAATGCGTGTCTGGTTGTACTCCCGCGGTACACTCTACATCTCTAATTGATTGGTTACCTTCATTGTCTGATTCTAATGTGACAGTGCTTCCCTGCTTGTCACTCTGACCGCTCTGACCACTCTGGACGATTACATACCAGTCTGGTACAATCAGGACTGTAAGTAGAGAAATGGTACTAGGAAGGTGACCCAGAGACCATTGCTACGCTTAATATTGATTATAGGCATGTGCTGATTGAACGATTCGTTTGTCTCTCACTATATTGATGTGTGTAGTATTTTATTGGCAATGAAAGCCTTGATGGTGGAACTATGTAACTCGAAGATCGATTAACGACAAACTTGGAGACTCTTTATATCGTCAGCAACAGAAAACATTCGATATGTATTTCTACTTCAACTACTTAATTAACCCGAGCAGAACTACTATGAAAGAAATGGGAACATTCATTGATCGGAATACATGACTTTGAAATAAGTTAGGCAGGAGGTGATTCGGTCAACCACAGTGAATGTGTGGTATAGGGACTAAATGACGAGCCTTATTTAGTCGTATGTCCAGGTCATAGATTTATATTTAAAAAAATGTTTTTAACTTAGAAAAGAAGCAGAGGATATATAAGATTAACAGCTCATCGAACTGTTTGTTGACAGTGCGTTAAATACACGATAATCTGCTCAGTTATGGCTTCATTTAATCAACCTACTGAATGAACAGTTACGGAAACATGTAAGTAACCCTTTATACATTTATTATTCGATTGTCTTCATATGCGTTACTGATACAACTGATAAAGTAGAGAGTATGCTCATATAACCACAGCTCATCAAATTATATCTGCTGATATAACTCATTCATTAAAAACACAAACCACATATCATCAAATATATGCTGATGTAACGTCATTCATGAGAGACATAAACCACATTTCATAAAATATTTGCTGATATAACGTTATTCATGAGAGATACAAACCACAGTTCATCAAATATATGCTGATGTAACGTCATTCATTAAAGACATAAACCACATATCATCAAATATATGCTGATGTAACGTCATTCATAAGAGATGCAAACCACAGTTCATCAAATATATGCTGATGTAACGTCATTCATGAGAGATATAAACCACAGTACATCAAATATATGCTGATGTAACGTCATTCATGAGATATACAAACCACAGTTCATCAAATATTATCAAATATATGCTGATGTAACGTCATTCATGAGAGATACAAACCACAGTTCATCAAATATATGCTGATGTAACGTCATCCGTTAAAGACATAAACCACATATCATCAAATATATGCTGATCCTACGTCATTCATGAGAGACTTAATACACAGTTCATCAAATATATGCTGATATAACGTCAGTCAGGAGATACATAAACCACAGTTCATCAAATATAAGCTGTCATTCAGGAGAGACATAAATTATAAAGTCGATGTAGTATATGTTGGATCTAAAATGCAGATAAAGCTGCCAGTATAAATATAATTCAGTTATGTGATAGAGGTGAGTATAGTAACTAGCAAGTATTTATCACATAAACAGTTGCATACCAGATAGATTCGATGTGGCTTAAAGCGGAGAATTAAATAGCTATTTATTTTTATTTCATTTATTAACCCAGTATAATTATATACAAAGAAGAAAAAGACAGATATATAATATTAATACTGTTGGTATGTAAATATAAGAAAAAGTCAAAATAAGGGTGGGAGTAAAATCTTGTTTCAGCTAAAAGCTGAATAACACCGAATTCTACTCGTGGAATCAGTTGCTAAAGAAACGATTTGTCGGTTACACTAGATTAAATAGCTAATAGACGATAAGAGATAGACATTCATCATGGTTACCGCATCTAACAGCTTAAGAAAGAATGATATGATACAGGTATCCAACAAAACATTAATGAACTAAGAATATGTGCAAATGTCTAGAAAAAATACTAACCTTCCAAGTCATGTAATTCAAATATTAATAATGTGAGTAACATTTCTACGCTATTTCATTTTGGATTCAATGATATTAGTCCCGAATTTCGCCATCGTCAACTGCGGTCTCTCTGCGTAGGTAAGTCTACTGGAATCCAGGGCATCAGTACCAAGTTGCGAAAGCATGCAGTCAGTTGTATCGCTATGCCTCTATACAAATATTTTTAACATGTCGTTGAAAACTGGCACAATTTCGGAAGACTGGAAACGTGCTCGCGCCACGCCAATCTAGAAAGATGGTCCTCTAGATGCCGCGAATAATTATAGACCAGTCTCAGTATTATCTGTTACCATGAAAATAATGGAAAAGGCAGTGCATGAACAAGTATATGGGTGTAATCAAGAATATAAGATGTTTCTTCGATTTAAATTAATCTACATTCCAGTGCCAGTGTGATTGCTTTTAGAAACATAATTTAATGAACGATGTCCAGTCGCTCATTCGTCCCCCACCACTCCGCAGCGACGTCACTCGTTGACCTGACTGATTATTTATTGACAAACATGGACTGTGGGTTTACGCACTGGTGCCATTTTTCTAGGCCTCAAAAAGGCGTTCAACACAGTCAACCATGGTCTTAATTAAAGTTGTTGAAGTGTTGGGACTTGAGCTTGAATGGTTCGAATCAAATGCCATTTTCTTCGCTGTGAAGAAGGCCCCTGTAACAAACAATGTCCCAACCAAACTATGCTTAAAGTAACAAACTGGCTTTTGGAAAATAAATTGACTTTCAATGTCGACAAAACAAAGTCAATGTTGTTCGGAACCATCCGACGGCTTAGTCGTTCTTTACCAATTGTTTTGTGACCGTTCTAGTATCCAGCAAGTAGGTTTTTTTAAAATATCTTGGTCTCTGGTTGGATCCGTATTTAATGTGGAAGATTACCGTGACCAAATTATGTTTCAAAATATCCCAAAAAATACGGGTCCTGTCACGTCTAAACCTAATATTAAGTAGATCCATTTTAAAACTTATTTATAATTCTATTGTCTTGCCCTATTTTGATAATTGTGATATTATCTGGTCTAGTTGTAATAAACCATTGAAAGAAAAAGTGCAGATAGTTCAGAATAGAGCGATAAAACTAATTTTGTCTGAAGGTATAAGAGAAGCGCCCATACTTTGATTGACTGCAGCGACTGTATTGGCCCAGTTTGGCCGAACGAACAGACATACACACTGCAAAGTTTCTTCACAATTGTCTTGTTAATACACATGTCCAAGTCTATCCTAGGGGTAAACGCAAGAAATGTAGAGAGGAACACGTTCGCCCACACCCGGTCCGTTTCTATGGACTGTTAGTAGCAACTACACCTCGTTTAGAGACAAGTAAACGTACATTATTATACAGAGGTACACATTTATACAACAGTTTGCCTGAATATATTAGCAATATATCTCTTACAAACTTCAATACCAAACGGAAAGCCTGTCAAAAAAAAAGAAGAAAGAACAGCATGCTTAATGCCGTAAATATTACTGTTAAATCATAACTTGTGTATCAATCTATTTATCACAGAGGACCTCATATTAATTTTTTTGCTATATTGGTGTTAATCATTTTAAAATCAAATATTAATATATTTAAAAAACATTATTTGTTTATATATTATGTGTTTAAATATATATGTAAGAATTTTATAAAATTATATTTTAAAACAATTATAACAAATTTCTGGCATCTGCTCATCTGATCGCACAATCTTCCTACTTTTAATATGTATATAAACTATATAGTTCAACAATAATGATTCAATTTGTAATATATTTGTATGTTTTACGTGTGTATGTATCTGTGAATGCAACCAGGGCCCTGTGGGAGATCAATGCTTTGCACTGAGCAGGCTAATCCCTGTATAAAGATTGTTTAATAAAAAATGTAAAAATCTAAACAAGGAATTAAATTTAACAGCGCTTTGAAACAGGGGCTGGTTGCTTGAAGCACTATTATATTTGATCCAAAATTAGGAGACGTCACGCCATGTTGAAGGTTCATCTCTAATCGTTTATTAGCGATTAAATCTTGAACTACTGGTCCCTGGTTAAACAGGTAACCAGCTGACCTTTCTGATACAAGTCAAAATGACAAATGTACCGATTGAAAGTGAGTAAATTCACCATGCCCTAACATTTTCTATTTTGTCAATGTAATAAAGGACCGGATTATAGGTGACTATATACGTCTCCTGAGGATTAAATGAAATTTGAAAAGGACCAAGTAATCCTTTATTAATTCTACCATCCATTATATAATCGCATGCATAATAGTATAAGGCATTCCCCGATATTAACCTCGGCAATATTAGGACTTTGTTCAGCAAACAAAGACTGTGGTATAAATAAAAACATCATTAATAACCAATTAGATATGGTTTGGCGATCTGGTTACAATATCTGCAAACCTTCCCCATATTCTGATCAACCGCTAACAAACGTTATAAGAAATGGATCACAACAGTTATCTTATTTAGTCGACAGATATTTTAACTGGGGGGCGATAACGTGCACATTTATTGACAATAACAGTAATAAATGAAAAAGCATTTTTTTTCCAATCTTTACTATCACAGTAAGTGGGGTTTTTGCTGGTCTTGTTTTTACCTCACGAGTAAGCGGTCTTTATCTTTAGTATAGCGAAATATAAGTTTTATAATAATTAAAATCAGATTTATAATAAACTACCTTCATACTGTTTGAATTACACACATGATGACAGTTCACTACGACTGTCTCATCACTAAGGTTAAATTAAGTGTATAGCCTACTACGACCGAAGGCTTCATCAGTAAGATTGAATTAACTGTATAGTATGTGATATCAGAGGTCAATATGACTGAGGGCTTCATCAGTATAACGTTGAATATTGTAGTATATGATGTCAGAATTCAATATGACCGAAGGGTTCATCACTACGGTTAAATTAACTGTAAACTATTTAATGTCAGAGTTCAATTTATTAAAAAGGATACCTGGACAATACATATGTACCTGTATAATCTGTTGTAAGTGTTTACAGGTACCCGGTATATGAAATCCATTTGTCAATATAACCAGGAATGAATACAAAGAGGTGGATAAACGTGGCCTCTAATGGGGATATATGTGTTAGAAACGATCTATAATTTCATATAGTTCGGTTATGGGCAATACAACAGTGGGCCATAGACTTTCTTTTGTCATAAACACGAGCCTCACAGTATTGCTCCGCTTTTTTTGAGCCAAGCCAAAGGGTTATTGATGGACCAGGGCGGTCACTTATTGATACGCTATGACATCTACTTTTTCATTCAAATAGTCAGACGTTTACTGGAAATACTCGAGGCGCATATACGGGACATAATTTGTTCATACCGTCATTGAATAATTTATTAAAATGAACACAGAAAACCATATTTTATTAATCATCCTTATGAGCTACAATCTCGTAAAATACAACTTTTAAACGGTTCGTCATTTATTCATATAGTTACCAAGGACGTTTTTTTGTCTCTGTGTTTAATATATATATGCCTTTCAATAAACACACTTTATTTCCGAATTTGTTAGACGTTTTTTTTTTTTTGCTTACATCAAATCCTCTCAATTCCATAAATATTGATCAAATACGAAAACAATCGGGTTTACAAACTGCTTTTGCCTGAAATAATATAAGCATATTTTTTATGAACGAGGACGATGTGGATAATTGTGTAAACGTTTTTTGGTGAAATAACAATAGCGTTATCATGTTAGTTTAACTTTCAATCCAAGCGAAAGGAAGGACTGTGAAATATCATACGACTGGGATAAGTGTGATATAAGTACATCATCATATTGTACAAAACTGTTTCATCATCACCAAAACTTATCACCAATCTGGGACATATTCCACATGGACTAAAGTTTGTAGGAAACATTTACATTGAGCTATAAATACTGGCAAGAGTAACCTTGCTATGTCAAGTATTTGGGTATTGAAATGAAATTAGCGCTATTGTTTACGAAGAAGTAGCGCCATTTTTCAGTTTAGATTTATTTTGAGGTTTTTTCTATGTTTGGACTGAATGAAATTGTTCTTTATGTTTCTTTTTCTGTTTTTAAAAGTTTCAGTACTACTTTGTGTTTTTACAGAGTGATTCCAGCCGGTAATTGCTGACTGTGCCCTCCAGCCGGTAATTGCTGACTGTGCCCTCTCCAGTCGGTAATTGCTGACTGTATCCTCTCAAGCCGTTAATTGATGACTGTGTCCTCTCCAGCCGGTAATTGCTGACTATGCCCTCTCCAATCGGTAATTGTTGACTGTGCCCTCTCAAGCCGTTAATTGCTGACTGTGTCCTCTCCAGCCGGTATTCCTGATTGTGTCCTCTCCAGCCGGTATTGCTGATTGTCCCTCCCCAGGCATGTCCACAGCTGTCATGTGAGTAAATACTTGTTTAAACAAGATAGAAAATGCATATATATTCGCCTTACATTTGCAGATTGAAAACTTGAAATACAGACAAAAACATGAAAGCATTAAATATTCTTAAAAAGTATACTAATTGGAGCAAAACGTTTTATCTGTTTAGGTTGCTTTCTGTTGGGCAAGCTATTCACTAACATTCCACTCAAGCTTTTCAACTTACCCATAGCTGTATCCAAATCAGTTGATAGAATGACTTCATCTCATGGGACTATTTGTATTACTATTAGAAAAAGACAGATATCATTAACAGAGTGATGGGATGGAATATAAGTCCTTTCATAATCTAGTTACTGTCTAAAAAGACTTCACATTGATTTGATTCTCTTCAACGCTTTTCTCTGTTTTAATTGGTCAGAGTTACATCGAGACAATATTTAGCCCACCTTATAAACTCAGTCAAAAAAGAAACTTCACACTCGTTTGGATGTCGATAAGTTGAACATACAATAAAATTGGTTTTAAAATATGATTGAATTCCATTCTGTACCCATTAAGGACGGTGAACCATACAAATCATGTTCATAATGTTACCATTTCCACTGGAAATGCTACGGAAAGATAAGAGAGTACAAATGGTAAGTTACAACTTGATGAAAACATTTCAATAGAGCATATGCCCTTCACAACTTCGACACAGGAACCAAGTTCCTGCCAATTCTGTGGAGGGTTCCTTACTAGACGGAGTCTTCTGCCCAACACTCACATACATGTCTATGGGATTAAGGTCGGGAGACATTGAGGGCCACTCCATGACATTGATGCCAGTAAAATTCCGCGTTAAATTGGCCGTATGAGGTCTGGCATTATCGTGTTGGCATGTCAGACCTGGGCCATGAGCTGCCATGAATAGCAAAAGCTCTGGAATGAGCACTTGATCTCTGTATTCTGCAGCAGTTAGGTTTCCTCGAACGACCATCAGTCGGGAACGGGCAGGACCATTAAAGGCACCCCAAACCACTACACTACCGCCCCCAAAACGGTCCACATCCTGCACACTGCACTGGGCCACGTTCACCGCGTCTCCTCCAAACT
>JARFOD010027617.1:0-10732 GCA_031763545.1 Mopalia muscosa
AGCTCTGCGAACACCAGGGCAACAGAAAGCAACCTCTTTTCTCGCCTCTTACGATCGACCGAGGAAGCCAAGGGAGTCTTCTGCAGGGCCATGGCCCAACCGCTCCCTCACGGGGCCATATCAAATGGCAACAAGAAAATGTAAGACGTTATTTAGGCCAACATACCATACAGCCTTATTTGCAACTAGATCCATACAAGAATGCACCATAACTAAGTCTCGAAAAAGTTTATGATTTTTTTGCGTTTAGCATTATGTCAAATGACAGTTTGCACTATGACGAAAACTGGGCATAACATAAGCCCTATGGTAGCAAAGATTTAAGCTTTTCCAAAAAAATCATTCATGTGAGCATTGCACATTGGGCTTTCAGATATCAAATCAAAGGGGCTACTTTCATTAAACGACTAAAGACATAGTAATATAGTGTGACATTACCACATGGGCTGTCTGCCCAAAACAAATCTACTTCGTAGCAGCCGATTTGCAACTCGTGCAGCCATGATCGAAAATTGTATTTACCTTTTTAATTCGATAAAATATATATGATTTAAAGAGCCATATAATTCTACAAAATGAACTTGAAAATATTATACGGATTTAGATTCGGGATAAATTAAAAACTATTGAGATAAGCATTTGATCCAATAAACTGTGTAGCAGTATTCGATGCACGTAAGGTAAACATCCGGTATTCCTTGGCGACATGATGCTTTGATTCAAAATTTTGACATTTAATCTCTGCTCCTTAACCATTTCAAAGAAATTTTTATACCTTGTCGGCTTGTGCTTATCATGTGAGTAATTTGAAATAGCTGGTAGTTTCTATATTTGTATAAGTTTGTTTAAATACAATAAGTCTTGATACACCTAACAAGAAACTTTCTAGTCCATTTCGATTTCGTACCAAAACTGTTTCGTACCTACAACTATACTATAACTTGTAGGCTACACGCTATTTTGTGCGGTACGTATATTCGTATAGCATACGCTATATACTGGTATATGGATTTATTTGTTCTAATATGTGTCCACAATATTGCCACAGTTGTTTGCAACCAAAAAAAAAGTATTTTTTAACTCAAATATGATATGTGTGGAAACGCATTACACTTGGGACTTGATAAGCCTGCAGCAAAAAGTTGTTGCTTTTTTTTTGGAATATTCTGCCCAGAATTTAAATACTCATGATAACTCATCCCTGAAAAGACATGTACTTTTGGCTTTGGCATCCCTTGAAGTTCTTCTCAGTTATAGGAGAAAGCTGAAGTAGCAGCTGTGATGTCAATAATGAATAAAGTTTTCACTATAGACTAATGTGGATTTATTGATAATATGAAAATAACTATCAACGGAAAAATTCCCATCTGTGTAAAGTATTTTGTACAAAAGTACACATTTAGCATTTTCACGGACTGTGCTTGTGGGTCATGGGTTTACTTTTAAGACTACTTATTCTCTTTGATGTACATTTATACTACTCAGCATGAGCATTTCTCTAAAAGGTTACATACTTATCTCCCTTGATGTTGTTCGTTGAATTCATTTTAAAACTAAAGGTGGAAAACAATAACAGTAATTCAGTTGAAGGTAATACATTTCCATTGGCACTAAATTTCAAGTACTTCTGTCAAAATCAAAAGAGACCTTTCACCAACTCAGTTACCTTTCTACTTACACATTCATCTTAACCTACTGCCAATAAGTTTTTCCATTAGCAACTGCATGTGGGTAAGTAGTGTGGTAACTGAGGTGGTCATCGTGTCTTCGGATATCAACAGACCTATGTGGAATTTTTTTAAATCTGACAATGGTAATGGAAAGATATATGATTCAACCAAGGTGAGTTAAAACGTATTACTACTAATGCAATTCATTTTATTCAGGGTTTCCCACCATGTCAGTATTGAATTCCCCTTGCCTGCCTCAGGGAAATTAGGGAGTCACACTAGGTGGCCCAGACAATAACAGGGGTGGTTATTACATGGTTTCCTCTTAGTTTTCCAGCAAATTTAAGTGGGGCCAATGGAAAATGTAGAATCCCTTGTCATATATAATAAATGAGATGTTCTTAGCACAATATCTAATCTAGGTCTCAGCCCTTCATGTGCTAGTTAAGCCCCAAAATACATATATATATCATCCTGCAACTTGACATTTTGCATAATCATGCATCTGTATTGAATTTCAGAATGCCTCAGAGTGCCAAAGTTTTCATACACTATGGTCCATATGAAGCATGTGGCCTTGTGCATCATCGGGGAGCTAGGCTTGAAGGTTTGAGAAGTAAGTAAATAACTTAATATAATACATATTGAAGGCTTTTGTTGGTATATTTCTTTCGATCATAGATTGACAAATTGGGTTATTTTATGTTTTTTATGTTATGTTTTATGTTTTATTTATTTTTGAATGATTTTCATCTTGGTATAGTCTCTGGAATAAATATAAAAGCAGTTTTGTGGACACAGTGCCCAAATAAAGCAATTAGCCCAGATTTTAGGAAAGCCATTGCTGGATTATTTTGTGTGTTGTTTATCATAAAGGAGTCCTTTCTTTCTCTGATGTATCCAGTATTTAACGCAGCTTGGACCTGTAGACAAGCATTTGTTTATCAAATACTTTATATTAATCATCAGTATGCAATGAGATAGGTCAAATCTCACTTAATTTATTCTCTTCTTTACAATATGAGTTGATTCTTGTAAAGTTTCTATTTATTGTTATGTTAAAGCTATGCTCCTGTCTGTAATAGCCCCTATATCCCTTGAAAGGTTGCCATTAAATATACTTAAATATGGCATTGACTTATCGTTTCATTATTTTATAAAATAGCCTGAAGGTTACAGATATATAAAATGGATATAGCTTGATTAGAAAATTAGAGAGCACACTTCAACACAAGAAATGATGCCCGTTTTAACTATATCCATTTTATTACAGGAGGTAGCATCGCTTTAAAGTAATTAAAAAAACAAAGTTACAATGGATACATTTAACAAAAACTTTTTTTTCTCATCATCTCACAGCTGTTCTATCTCAAGACAATCACACGGTAGAAGAAGTTGAGATTTTGGACAGGAATGTGGTCCAGTTGTGGGTGAATGGAGAGTTGGTGTTTGATTGTGATATCAGAGATTTAGATTATGGTAAGGAGCTTATATTAGTTTTGACAGAGTTACAACCTTTTTCTCTGGGAAGTTGAAACTGCAAAGAAACTAGTCTGTATGTGATCTGGAGACAGGGGAAGGGGAGGGGGGGGTCAAGGGCTTAGGAAGAGGGGTGTCTACCCATCCTTTGGACACCCTGAATTGAACAATTGCATCATTTGGACGCAAGAAACTTTAACATGCAGGAGATAGGGAACCTGTAAAAATTGGACACCAAGTTAGGAAATGACCATTTAGACACCCTTCTTCTTATTTCTGGCTAAACCCCTGGGGAGGGTTTTAGACACCCTACTTCTTATTTCTGGCTACACTCCTGGGGAGGGTTTTAGACACCCTACTTCTCATTTCTGGCTAAACTCCTGGGGAGGGTTTTAGTTTTTATAAAATAAATATGATTTTAAAACAAGCATTGCATTCAATTTTAAATGAATTCTAAGTGATCTACATGTGTAGCTGTGACAAATCAAGTTTTTGGACCAGAAATAAATAATGATTTCAAAGTATCTAGTTTAATGCAGAAGAAATGTAACTCATACACCATAAAGACTAATGTATCTTGCCTACTATCCTGTAAACTATTTACCAAATTTTGTCCTTGCCTCAAAAAACCTTAATTTGTTTTATCTAGGTGGAGATGGAGATCTGGATGAGCTTTGTCTTAAAGCATTAGACGCAGTCAGGAAAGCTTTTTAGGCAGCAGTACAAAACAGCAATTTCTTTACTTACAACAAACAAGCAAAACATATATGTATGGTGTTTTTCCTCATCAGCATTCGACTAGTTTTGTGATATCATGACTGTAAATTATACCATAACTTTGTTTTCTTTGTAAATTATTTTTTAGCACAAGTGATAAGTTATTGAGCTTTCTATTTTTTTTATAATTTTTAGCAGCTCATATGATAGTATGTTATTCTGCAATAAATCGGGAACATCAGGCGTTATTTTCTGTCTTGTTGTGTGTGATTTGTTTAGTGGCAAAATGATAAATGTGTAGCTTAAATTTCATATCAGAGCAACCCTATATCATCCAACTGGACTCAACTAGTCTTTGGTAACTGTCTTTTCAGTGGGAAACCACTTACGACATATGTAGTGTTCCTTTGCAGGTTATTGGATCAAGTTGAGCATGTTCAATCAAAGTCGGTCTGCATCGGGACCGTCACACAATGTCTTTTCAGTTGAACTTGGTTAAAGACGAACTGCTACTATATTGACTCGGTTAACCAAAGAAACCTACGATTTAGGGCACATGATTTATTGCTTAAAATGGAGGAAAATGTTTTTCCGTAATAATGTTCGAAACATTGTCTGGCAGCAGCGATGGTCTCACTCCTTCTATCTCTCATGACAAAACTTATAATGGCTGATTGAGTGTCAACGCAACAGTGTGAGGGTACACATGCACTCAAACTGAAGGCAGCGTAGGACCAAGTTTTCTCTGACCACTTGGTTTGTTTCAAACCAAGCTCATTGCACTCATTGGGCAGCAACAGAAGTCTATAATTCAGAAGTATGAAACCAGCCATTACCCAGTCTCAACAGCATTGTGACTTTCAGCAGACTTTCATACTGCCGTTTGACTCATTGCGCCAAAAAAAAATGGGTGGTTTCAAGCAGTTTGAATGTCAGAATCCACTGACGCATTATGGGTAAAATATAACATTTGAAAAGCAGCAGAAACAACATCAGCATGATTAACCCATTATTTCAAATCCAATTCATGTCCTTCAAGGTTTCTGTCTCGCTTCGAGGCACTTTTTCATAAATTAGCGCTGGTCTGCTCACAATGTCGTTGAGACTGTGTAATGGTTTGTTATATACTTCTGCTAGATAGACTTCTGGCAGCAGCCAGTGTGTATGGAACCAGTGCCACTGGCAACTAGCAAAGACAAGACAGTACAATTGCAAGACGCAATACAAAGACATCATAAACAGATCAGCATTGTATTACACCTTTGTAACTGGGAGCTGCCCCCCAACCGCCTGTCTAATGCTCTATGGAAGACTCCTAAAAAAACACATTTATTACACATAAATTTCTCGTAGGGTAGGCAGGTCTGAAGTGTGCTCACAATGGCAATTTTATAAAATCATGTGTACAGTGACTGAGCAATGTATGAGGTAAAGGGAACTCAGACTTGATAGTGAGCAAGTATCGGTACACTGGGATTTTTGACAATGTGTCCATGTACTGAACCAAGTTATAATTGAAAATCTATATAATTGTCCCCATTTTCTTGTTGTTGTTTATGTCAGGTATCAACTGACATATGAATGTCAACAAGATAATGGGAAAGAGGAGATGGATAGTTATACTGTGACAGGGTGGTGCATTGGGCCAATGCTTTTACTGGGACTCGGCAGGGAACTAGTATGTATTTAGTAAACTGTGACTCGACTGGATATCAAAATTGGTACAGTGACTGTTGGTCAGAGTGTCTGGGTACTGTGACTGTCAGGATATCAGAACCAGGGTCAGTGACTATGTGGGGAGTACGGTTTTGGTACTGTGACTGTCACGGTAGCAGAATGTCTGGGTATTGTGACTGTCAGGGTATCAGAGCCAGGGTCAGTGATTGTGTGGGGAGTAAGGTTTTGTGACTGTCATGGTAGCAGAATGTCTGGGTATTGTGACTGTCAGGGTATCAGAGCCAGGGTCAGTGACTATGTGGGGAGTACGGTTTTGGTACTGTGACTAAGTAGCGTATCAGAGTGTCTGGGTACTTTGACTGTCAGGATATCAGAACCAGGGTCAGTGGCTGTGTGGGGAGTAGGGTTTTGGTACTGTGACTATCAGGGTCAGTGTGGGGAGTAAGGTTTTGGTACTGTGACTGTCACGGTATCAGAGTGTCTGGGTACTTTGACTGTCAGGATATCAGAACCAGGGTCGGTGACTGTGTTGGAAGTAGGGTTTTGGTACTGTGACTGTCAGGGTATCAGAGTGTTTTGGTACTGTTATTGTCAGGGTATCAGATTATCTGGGTACCGTGACTGTCAGGGTATCAGAGTGTCTGGGTACTGTGACTGTCAGGGTATCAGAGGGTCTTGGTACTGTGACTGTCAGGGTATCAGAACCAGGGCCAGTGACTGTGTGGGAAGTAGGGTTTTGGAACTGTGACTGAGAAAGGATATTTAGTAGAGGCCGAATTTTTACATCACTGACTTAATAATACCCCAATTTCACTAGTATTGACAAGCTCTTTTCTGAAAGCTAGGCTGAATAGAATTAGCCTCTAATTTACATTGCATATTATGTTATTTGCCTCTTTATGGCTGCCCTGCTGTGCTAGAGATCAAACCCTAGCTTCAGTACTACAGAAGTCTGCAAAGTCAGGACCCAATTCAAACCTATTAACCGAGACTTATTCAAACTAATACAGCAGATCAAGTGAGTCACAATACACACCTGGATAGATCGTGTGATGATGAACTAGTTTATTTGATTGTTGTGTAAATCCGTGTTCAAGGGGATTTGTGTGCAGGGTAGCATGCTAGCCCAGCCTACTTTGAATAACATCATTTGTGCTGAACTGGTCTATTTTGTTCAAGAAAAAATTGATACGTCAGTTTTGCCATTCCAACACTGTCATGTCATTTGAAGGGTTATAGAATAGACAATAACCATAAGTATGCATGTAATCAAGTTTATTATACATCTAAATGTCCACCCATGTGATATTATGTACAAATTTCACCTGTTCAATATAACAAAATAATGGGCACCGATCTTTATGACGTTACTGATACTGATAGCACCGACGTATTTCTTGTGTTGCGTAGACATATTTTACTGCGTGTCACAAAGAAAATGGATATTATCTATTTATCTCTATGATTATGTGAAAAGACGCATATTGCTCCAAGAGATCCAATATTAGAGGACGTCAAAGTCCATCTGTTATCCATTATTAGCAATTTAATCTGGTTGGTTTGGGGTTAAACATCCTACTCTAGGGTATATCACTTATATGACAACGGATTGTCCACTTTACACTGTTCCATGCTTAATTACTGATCACTCATATAACTGATGATCGTGAACAATAAATTAGAGTAGTATTAGGAAGAGCACATGCTACCAGTGAGCCACGGGCGACCTGTTGCATGAAGCGCTATTAAAATTAATCCAATGTCAGGACTATGTTGAAAGTCCATCTCTAATCCACTATTAGCAATTTAATCTAGTGTAAGTGACTTATGGCCTTTCAACAACTGTCCCCTAACGTTTGCCTATGCTAGTCAAGGTTTGAACTATATATTTATGTGCCATACAAGATAGAAACCTAACAAACATAATTACAAAGTTAATGACTGGAAACCAAAAGAAAAAAAGATGGACAGGCAAATGTACCAAAAGAGTTTTAGTAAACCCCACATACGCCCTTGTGTGGGTACTCGTTGGATAACCATGGTAACCTAAGACATTTCAACAAAAGGCACAACTCAGTCAATAGTTAATGTGCTTACCAAGTGTCCTAAAGATAGGCCTTATAGTTTTCAATTCTGCTCCAAAAACAGATGAGAGGCATCCTGCCGGCTGGACAGACAGACAGATTTTTAAAATGATGAATCCGTTATAGCAAAAGGCACAACTACAGTTCATGGTTAATATGCCTATCAAGTTTCATAAAGATAGGCCTTATAGTTTTCAATTCTGCTCCAAAAACAGATTAGAGCCATATCCTGCCAGCTGGACAGACAGACAGACGAACAGATTTTTAAAATGATGAATCTGTTATAGCCTAGGGGTTAGGCAGACACCCGTCCACCCATCCAAATGGACACCCTGAAGTCAAGAATTGCCTCATTTGGACACCCTATTTTAAGAAATTTTAACATGCAAGAGATAGGAAAACTGTCAAAATTGGACACAAAGTTATATGAAAAGTGAAGCAAAATGACTATTTTGGACACCTTACTTCAGATTTCTTGCTAAGCCCCTGCCTGTGCTGTAATCTTTTCCGGCATAACCCTTATATCAGTCCTCTAAAATTTTGTGACGTAACTGTACATATGTATTTTCTCCTGGTTTGCTGTTTTTTTTAAAAATACATAAATGTGTTTTTGGAGAAAATATAGCAAAATTGCTTTAAAATACAACCTTCATTGATTATCGGATGACAAAGTTGTCAAAATCAGTAGCAAAATGCAAATTTAGACGAAGACTGAAAACAATTTAGGAAATCTATAAATAGGCCCTCCTAAATTGAGTTTTCATGACCATTTGGAGATTCCGTCCTGACCGTTCTCCCCAACAGCACAGGCCTGCTGGGATGATAAGTGCCCCTCAAAAACATCTCCGAAAACACTTCAGAATACTTCGGCATTACTTGTCTTTGGAGGGATTTTCATAGACACTGTAGTTGCTGACTGCATGTACACCAGATAAGATGTGGTCAGAGCAATGCTTGCTGGAACAAATAGGCTTTAGTTTTCCTGCTTCTTGCTGTTTAAAATGCATGTACTGTCAGAATTGCCCTATTTCATGGGGAAAATGGGCAGTGGGGTAACAGTATCTTACAATGTCCAAAATAAGATGATCTACTATTTGGAGGTTAACTCAGGGACTGTTGTCAGCACCCTGGCGTCAGCACCCCTGTGGCCAACGGCTTAGGCAGAGGGATGTCCACCCGTCTAAATGGACACACTGAAGTGAAAAATTGCCTCATTTGGTCACCCTGTTTTAAGAAACTTTAACACGGGGAAGATAGGGAAACTAGGTAAAAAATTTGACACCTAGTCACTTAAAAATTTAAGCAAAATGGCCATTTTGGACACCATACTTTTGATTTTGAGACCCTGCCTCTGACTGACATCGCTGCCGCATTACTTGTCATGTTTACTCTCTATTAAGATCACTCAGTTTAAATGTCCTCTGTTATGTCTAAGGGCAGACAGCCTTTACTGATTTAAATATGCTACTGTCTTGATTTTATCTTTCGATTTATTAACTTCTTTGAATTAGCCATTCAGTTGCTTTGCTGCTTATTCAATAATTTGTGATTTGTTAGCAGTGGAAAGTGTTCGACGAAACAGTATAACTTTAAGTGAAGCTCCAGACTTCAGTGAACGTATCCTTGTTGATGTGACTGAGAAAACTCACCAAACTAACACACAGTCGCCATGGAAATTGGTTGACGGAGAATGTAAGTGTTTGCTATTTACTCTTTCTGTATTATTCTTTCAAATTGTCTTTTCATAGCTCAACAGAAAAGTGAATGGTGTTAACAAGGAGTCACATTATGATGTTTTAAGGTCTTGCTGGATTGAAAATTAGATATTCAAACTGTATGTTGGTATATAAAATAATTTGAAAATCTACAAACAATTAAATAAGAGCCTATAATTGAGTTTTCCTCTGATCATATATTCAAATTGCAAAACTTCAATTGCCTATCTCTGGCGCTTCATTTTTAAGCAGATTCTACATTTTCCAAGGCGAGTTTCTAGAAAACTATTCTTGTAAGAAAGTTCAAATTTGTACAATGGGATCTAATAAACCGGGTTTTGTTTTTTAGAAGTTTGTTCATTGATTTTTTTAATGTTTTCTGAAACTTTTGATTTACATTTTTAAAAGCTTTCCAAGGTGGGATGGACAAAAAAATCCACTGTGATCGTTCTAATCAAAATTTAAAAAAGATAAGGCACCGTTTTCTAGTTCAAGGACTTCTACTCAGTCACCTAATTCATGGAGTCTTATCCACACAGGCCCGCAGCTGTGACTCAGTGGTAGCGTTCGCGCTTCCTAAACTGAACCTACTTCGATTAACTGTTCACAGGATCGAGTCCACCTGTTGAACATCAGGTATTTGAGCAAGTCACATATTGTGCCTCCGGCAATCGCGGGGGTGGTTTTTACAAGCTTTTCTCGTTTTTCCATCGCAATAAGGCTCTGTACAGACAGTACAGTGTGAAATCGACAATCCGTTGTCATATAAATGAAAATACCCTTGAGTACGATGTTAAACACCAATCAAACAAACAAACGAATTATTGCACTTTATGAAATGAACCATGGAAAACGCAGTCTGTTTTTTTTTAAGTTGACATTTACTCAATTTGCAATATTTTTAGAAATAATAATTTCATATGTTGACAGTTGACAAATTTACTTAAGCACAACTCTATTCAAATATTATCTACCTGAATTGGTGTCCAACTGAAAAGATGTGTTCAATTTGTCTACGAACCAATTCCAAATATTATCCTTTTTTTTTTTTCAGTGACTCCTCTGACTCTTGATGATGAGAGATTTGATTTTGATCTGGCTGGATCACCAGCTATTAGAGCTCCAAAGTAAGTATTCCACAACCTAAGGGACTGAGGGGTGTAAGTGTCTTTATCTAATAAAACCTAACACAACGAAAATGCTGTTTCCTTTAGAATTTAATATTTTTTTGTTTTAAATTTAAGGTCTTGGAACCCTAAGGAATTTATTCAACCTATCCTTATTTTTATACACCCGCTTTTGAAGAAAGTAGTCGTATTATGTTATAGTGCTGTCTGTCCGTCCGTCTGTCCGCACCACCTTGTCCGGGCCATAACTTTTAAACAAAAAC
>JARFOD010027628.1:0-24298 GCA_031763545.1 Mopalia muscosa
ATGTGAAACCTAATTACTTGTGATTTTACAATTCCCTTGAAGGTATGGGGAGGATGAAAGGAGGATGTGCCATATATATGTACATATTTTTGGAAAGCTTGAATATTCAGGATTACATATATTTGAAAGTGGGGAAAACCAATTATTATTTCTAAAAAAATTGCAAAATGAGTAAATGTCAACAGAAATTGCAATTTTCATGGTTTATTTCTCGAAGTGCAATAAAGATAAGACTCAATAAATTAGTTGACCTAGTAAAATACATGTAGTTCTTGAACTATTAAAGGGTGCTTCAATTTTAAAAACATTTTGATTAGAACGATCCCAGTGGATTTTTGTGTCTATCCCACCTTTGAATGTCTTATAAAAATGTAAAACACAACTAATCAACCGTTCAACAGATGAACTTAATTATAGGCAAGTTTTGGACATTTTTCCATAACTCAGACAATCGGAATGAAGCTTCCCTTGGAATGAAAGAGGTGGTCTTAACAAAAGATGACAACTAGGCTATACATGTAGTATGCACCATGACCTTAGTGCCATTAACGAGTCCTGACGTCATCACAGACACATTAATAAACAGTGGCACAACCCTTGTGTGTTGGCGGCTTTGATGTGTAAGCGATTTGCTGCTTGCTTCTACAATAGTCCAATTACGCTTTTGTAACGTTTTTGCCGCGAATAACAGCAAAGGTAGAAAGGTGAAAGTCTCGTCACTCATTTTGACCCTTGCCATTGAAAGATGGCGTCTATACAAGAAGTCCACCGTTCAAAAATTCTCCCACGACAAACTGACATAGTTTACAAGCCTAGAAGCTAAATCCGATCAAAGTCTATCTTTATCTCATCTTCCACAGGCAATGGTCAAAAAACTTAAAGCCAGACTTATACATTTTCGCCCTTGCCCCAATTGACTACAAACATGTGGCAAACGTTTCATTGGACTGTAAAAAAAATCCTTTCTGACCTAGAATCGTGGCAATCGTGATAACCGTTCCCTTTGAGTTGTCACAAAATCTAGTTAAATTCATGTAATGGCAGTGTCAAAGCTAGCACAATGTATAGGGCCAATTCCTTAGTCTTAACAGCCATATCTCAACCCGGGGTGGATGTTGATTCGCTGCTTTCCCCGGCCTCTGCCGCCTCTTTTAACATATATCTGATTGTTTTGTGATTCTTTTAGTCGTGTAATGGCGATCAGAACGGCATCACAGAAAGCGGGTATGATTCCGATGACAACGGGATCAAGGACCCCGTCAGTGAGTTAATGGAACATGCCCACGTTGTCAAGGCAACGGTAGAGTTCACTCCAGTTACAAGAGAGGGCCCTGATCATCGACCAGTGTAAGTGTATTGGTAAACACGTCGATAAAATAAAAATACGCAATATCCGTTAGTACCGGTACGGTAAGGAAATATATGACAGTGTAACGTATATGTTCATTGCTGGGTTATTGTCAACACATAATAAAAATGCAAACTAATTTGTATACAAATGTAATATTTAAAATTTTGCTTCAAATTTAAAAGCATATCAGATCAATTGACTCAGAAGTTTCCAATAACGTCATTTTGTCTACTGCATTTCTTACAATTTTTATCGATGCCATGAATTTCAACTGTAATTTGAGGAAATCTGGCCAATCACATGTATGCGAATCCCATTGGCTAGTATAACAGTGTAATTGTAGTATACTATGTAAGCTGTCCACAATCGAGGAACATTCATTTTCTTAAAAGAACAATTGTATAGAGCACATCGCATTATGGGTGTGTCGCAGGTAACTCATTGGAAGTTCACCATCGCCGTATAAGTGAAGTACCCTTAAGCATGGTGCTAAGCACCAATCAATAAATCAAACAATCAATCAAGCAATCACATGTATAGGAACATTTGTATACAGCTTTTCACTTATGGTTGTGTTGCTGTTCAGTCTATGGAAGTACACCGCCATCATATAAGTGAAATATCCTTAAGCACATGGCTTCTTATGCATGTGATTGATTGATTGATTTATTGATTGATGATTAAATCAATAAATCAATCAATCAATCACATGCATAAGAAGCCATGTTAGATATACATGTTACAATATAGGCCGATAAAGGCCGAATATAAACATTGTTCGGGGGAGTGCCATAGAGAGCTTATTATGACTCATTCTCCTTGTTATCAGAATGCGGGTGTTTATTTTCAGAGTCATCTCCCATAAAAGTTGTACACACAAAAATTATTCATCAAGAAAAATAGGCTAAAACTCTTTCTTTCTCTATTTAGATTTTGTACGTCCGCCGTGGTAGGCGGTACGATGTATGCTCAAGGTTGTGCCGGCACAAAGAGACTAGCTAAGAAAGAAGCGGCACAGCGAGCCTTGGACGAAATAGGGGAGTTACGCAATGGCAGTCAGTCGGTGAGTAATTCGCAACTTTAGCTCCATATGTGTAAATTTGTATATATTCTTTATTAAACTGTGCCTTTATGATATGATAAATAATTTTGTGTCATCTTTACTGTCTTGACTTCTTTTATGTCATTATTTTAGACCGTATATATCTGTTAGATACGTTTACCATTGTAAGTGTTTAAGTCTAAATCAGTTATATTTTAATTTATTAACGTGGCTCATATTTGGGAATTACAAGCTATGAATCATCTGTACATTTTTGGGCCTTCAACCAATTGTCATTTTACTGTGCTGTTTTGTTTAATTTTTTCGTTTAATTTTTTTTTGGCGATTTAAAGCGAAAAGGACTACTTTTTCACCTTATTTTATTTTTTGTCCTCGAATGTATGTGTGACACACTTTATAAATAACAAAAAAACACACAGTTGCTTAGTCAGTAACATACTTTATTTGCTGTTAAGCACTTACAAGCCAGTCGACTGTGACCAATATCTGTTCTCCACGCAATCAGATAATTAGACAAGTACATAAAATAACGCACTTTGAGTCCCATAATAGGCCTATCGTATATCATATCTATAAAACTTTACCCTTTACAGCAGATTGTCTTGCACTTACAAACCATATATCAGTTTTAAAAAATATAATAAAAGTATCTTCCTTGATTAACCATATCATTCGATACCGTTGCTCAACCCAGAGTCATATGCATGGTGTTCAGTAGAAATAGTTCTACACTAATACCTAACAAATCTATACAATCTAAGTAAAGTATAGTAACAACTCCAAAGAAAGATAATGAATTCATTTTATGCTCAAGTTTTTAGTTTTACAGTGTTTAAAGATGGATTTACAATATAAACTATTTAAGCTTAATATCGCCTGTGAATCTTAACCTAAAATCTTGCCATAAAAACTGCTTATGTTATCATTTGGGATTATCTTTAGGTCAAAGTGAGCTAGATGTAGTGTGTATTGATCTTTGTTCACACACAGACATTGTGTCATTTTTAAGATGGTTATTGGATATCATGTTTATTTTAAAGTTTAACTACCCAAAGTATTTTCTTCACCTTTATGTATATATATATACTGTGCCAGTGTGACTGCTTTTAGAAATATATACCTATGTCTCTAGTTAAATTTACTCGTGATGATGGTTTGATCAATAAACCGAAATGTTGAGTCTAAATGAATACATTATCTTTCTTTAGAGTTGTTAGTATACGTTACTATGTTAAACCCGTCAGTAGTAGTCATAATTAAGATTCTAAATATTTCGGTTTATTAAACCAGACTACTGAAGATGGTTTAATAAACCAAAATATTTAGAATCTTAAACATGTCTTGTTTATCATTCTTCCGAGTTGTGACTGTAGTCATAATACTATACAATCTTGTCTGTGGAAAATTTCTTTCGTTCTTATCAAATGGCATCTGTCAGGGTTCAAGGCTTGGTCCTATTCTATTAAACCAAATATTCTCTTCGAAATACCCGTACATGACATTAACATATGTTCCTTCTTCTTCTAGTAGCCTAGTCGGTTTTTGATAATACTTGACTGCGAAAACAACGTCAGGGGTTGTTTCCTATTTAAACGTGTCGAAGATGGCTTATTAGTTTGTGCCATTGCATCAGGTGGTTGTCCTCTCTTTTTTGTTTTCGCCTATTGGACTGACACGTTATCGTGTGAGAGCAATATCCCTTAGTACGGTATTAAACCACGATCAAACGATCAAGTATTAGTCGTGTTACAGCAATTGATACGATGAGGTCTTGATTATTTCTAGAACGAAACTGTCTCCATGCGAATAGTCAACTTTCTGTTAACATCAACAGTTATGCTGACTCTCAGACTTTCGTAATTATCCGACTAGGACCAATTTGTGGTGAAGGCTTGTCTCTTTATATATTTAACTAGCCCACAAGTGAAAGTTCCTTGGATGATTCTGAGAGTGGTAGATCCGTGTCATCTGTAGATGGGAAACACCCAACCAGCGCCCTGATGGAGTTTGCGCAGGCGCGAAACATCCAAGTGACCTTCATGCCCCCAGAAGTGGAAGGTCCAGACCATATACGAAGGTGAGAGCTTCCTTTTCAAGTCCAGTTCTTTCAAAATGTTTATCTCTGAAAAGAACAAAAATTAGAGGCACATTTTTCTATAAAAGTTTTAGAGAAGAAAATCCCTTTTGAATGAATACAGGAATTAAAAAACTCGTATACTCTTGAATGTAATCTCGTAATGTATTGAAAAGCAACTGTTTCATCTGAATTGTCAAACCTATGTTTTTTGTGACAGATATAAGACTGCAGTTATCATCAATGAAACCACATTCCCATGTGGCACAGGGGTGTCAATCAAAGAGGCCAAGAAAGATGCTGCCTACAAAGCCATGGAGCTCCTCAAAGACAAATCTTTCTACAACGGCTTAATACGATCTAACACATCACCAGTGGTATGTTCTTTCGAATCTTCCAACTGATTGCCTGTACAAAATTACCATTACAATATGTTCTTTGAAACTTAACCCTCTCAGTAAGATACATAGTTCAACAAATTGTTCCATCTAAGATGCCACTCCTACTTTGACTGGATGTTTATAAATGATATTTTCTGGTCACTCATTGGTTAAAGTTCATAATTGGGAATACGGTAAACTGTGGTGGAGATATAAAAATTAACCAATCACCGACCGGCATTCCAATTAACATTTGTTTGTAATAAAGGTTCTAAATTATAATTACAATAATTTTGCTCCTTTTCAAATTAAAAGCCGTTTCTTGCAGGAAAATGATTACTCTGACGATAATACAGAGAAAGAGAACTCCTTGACCCCTTTGATGTTGGACATATTAGAAGAGTTTACGGATAAAGACCCGATCTGTGCTCTACAGGAGTACTGTGTACCCCGGAGACTCACTGTCAACTATATAGAATACCCAGCAAGGGGCCCTAGTCATCAACCAATGTAAGAAATAACACTTTACCTGGACAATTGTATGTAGTATCTTCGAAATTAATCACAAAAATATCTTTAGACAGGCCTATTGTTTTCCAGCGGTTGGCTGCCCAAATTCCGATGTGTTGCCCAAATCCCTGATCTGTTGCCCAAATCCCTGATATTATGCCCAAATCACTGATCTGTTGCCCAAATCCTTGATCTGTTGCCCAAACCCTTGATCTGTTGCCCAAATCCATGATATGTTGCCCAAATTCCTGATCTGTTGCCCAAATCCCTCATATGTTGCCCAAATTCCTCATCTGGCACCCCAATTCCTGCTATGTTGCCCGAATCCCTGATCTGTTGCCCAAATCCCTGATGCCCAAATCCCTGATCTGTTGCCCAAATCCCTGATCTGTTGCCCAAATCACTGATCTGTTGCCAAAATCCCTGATCTGCTGCCCAAATCCCTGATTATTCATTAATAGTAGATTTAATAACTAATCCAGAGTTAAAGCTGGAGTTTTCAGCCAGTTATCTAATTGCGACTCAATTAATTAGCAATACTATAAATACCCCATACTGAACTAAGTCTCAATTGAATCGTAGAGGTATATTCAATTGTCCAAGGAATTCGTTGACTTTTCTCTTAATTCCTGCTTTCATAATATCATTAACGGGTTAATGTTCTGTCAAAAAAGTAACCATTTCAACAAAATGGCACTGATTATCATTCAACAGTTTATTTTCTTTTCAACAGCAAATTGCATTATGTTTCAGCTTTGCCATAGCTTGCAGTGTCGGCGGTCGAGTTTTCGCCTCACAGGTATCCAATCAGAAACAAACATCCAAGAAGGAGGCTGCGCGAGTCGCCTTGGCAACACTACTTATGGAGGCTCAACAACGTCTGACACACGCTAACAGTATTGCTGTAAGTAGGGTATCGCAAGTGGACAAATAGACATTAGCAAAATACACTTCAATAAGTAACAATTGTGATAGCTTATAATCGGTCATTTGAAACGCATTGTTGTACCAACGGAATTGGGGCCATCGTTATGTAGGCCTTTATTTATTTGTCTATTAAAACACGGGGGCCCCCTGCACAAAATGTTGTACAACACAAAACTATCGCACAATACAATTTCTTCATGCTTAACAATAAGCGTAAAGACATCGTATACGATTTTACGATATTTAGGAAAAGTGCACTTTTTTTCAGAACTGTTATGGATCAAATTCAATATATTTTGAGGTATGTAATTCCACTGACGATTTTGTGTTCAGTATACAAATAAAATGAAATCCAGACTATATTTTATTCCACATTTCAACACTTTATTGTTCCAAACATAAAGTACAATTAAGCTGTCTGTGTTTGGAATAGCACTTCTGTATTTCTAAGTGAGTGTTTGTCGTCATCTCACAGATCAATTTATCAATTGATATTATAAAACTTCTAACATTATTTGTTCAAAGAGTTTGGTGTTAGCCGTTTATGGATTAATGTTTATGAACAAATGATAACCCATTTGGTGAAGTTAGTGTGTTTTAGGCGTTTCCAAACGGTTGCTGGCAGCATATGTGTTTAAAATTTCAGAAAACATGAGCTCAAAGTCAATAATCGCTGATTGTTGTTTAAATACCTCAGCAACTGTTTGTGATATTGATATTTTTAGTAACAGTATAGTCAGCGAAAAACCACAGAAATCTGTGAAAGCATACCTCCGTTGTTCGAGATTAGTGTAAAAATCTGTACTATTTGTATACCACCGCTACGAAGTTCAGTCATCACGGTCCATTTTCACAAGCTTAACGACAAAAAACATCACCAGCCTTTTGTCACTTTTTTCGCGTTTTTACCCTTGCCGCCATTAGCCTAAATGGCGTAACAAGGATGTCCTTAGACTATGGTAGAAGCAAACAGCCAATAGGATAGCCGTTTTACAAAGAATGTACGTTGATAACAAACAAGAATTACGTCGCTGTCCATTTATGTTTTTTGCAATGCTGTCCGGACTATTTCTTAGGGCGTGTGGGTCTGCATGTAGCTTTCTTGTCATACTACATAGAACGCCGTTTACTTTACTACTGAAAGCTCCAATCTAATTGGGTGGGATAAAAGAAATTTGAAATTATCTATTGAAAACAACAGTTAACTCAGGCGTTTTCGGGTGTGATGGCAAGGTAGGGATTGTTTTCCGCCTTGCCACGAGAAGATGACCTCCGTCTGTCACAAATTATTTTTCAGAATCTATCCATTGAACCGTTAAACTGAACTTTTTTCATACTTCAGACAGTTGCTGAATTAAGTGATATCATTTGCTATTTCACGTTTCAACTATGAGTGACTAGTTTTCATATTGTAATTTTCTAGGTCAAAGGTTAATGTGTGCGGTACTTTGGTTTCTGGGTTCTATTTCGAGTATACCTTTCAATATGTTCACCACAAACTTTAAACATACTCAATCAGGTACTAAAGTAGTGCCTAGTGTTACTTAGACATGTCTTTTACCCTAACCTATTTCAATATTACACTTTGCTAGATGGAAGAGTATTAAGTGCTTGCAGACTTTGTTTTCAGGGGCTTATATTGAGAAGCTTCATTATTTTTAAACCAAACTTTAGTTATACTTAATTTGCGCTTTTTGTTATTTGTTATCAATAAATTCCGAAACAGATATGGCCGTCCGTCCGTCCGTCCGGCTGTCCGTCACAAATGTTTGTGCATAGCTAGCTTGAAAACAAATTTACCAATTAACTTTAACCTTGGAATGTAGCTTCCTTCTGTTAAGGCGACCGGTGGCGGCCATATCTGTATATCTTGTTAATACGAAAACTCTCAGCAAGAAATTGACATGTTAACCTGAAATATAGTTTCCTTTTATTAAGACAACAGATGGTATTGAATTTCATATAATTCCGTAAAACAGAATGGCGGCCAATCCATCTTTTTACCATATTGGCGCCTCTGTGTTCGGAACATGATAATTTTGAGATCAAAATCACAAATAAACTTGAAACCTGGAAGTTAGCTTCCTGCTACTTAAACATAGAATAGGATGGTATTTCATCAAATTGTGCAAAACGATAATGGGATTTCATTTCTCCGAATTCCGTAAAACAAAATGCATAATTTTAATATATTTCAAACTTAGGCAATAGCTTGGACAATTGCATCTCATTGCTTTCAGGGCTACAAAAAAGAGGAAATGAAAATGAATATAGAAAGAAGAAAAAATGAACATCACATATATCTATAAATCTAGCTGGCTGAATGGCTGAAACAATATACTAGTTTGGTGTGGAATTGTGAGCCAAAGTTTGCTGTGTATGTCTGGAATAAACATAACCCTGTACATCAAAATAATTTTGCATAACTATATTTTCATAAGATGATATTTCGATTTTAATTGATCTATACATCCCTGTGCCAGTGTGATTGCTTTTAGAAATATATTTTCCACTCTCCATTGAACACAGAAATTGCACCATAAACTGATTATAACAGGCAAATCAAAAATTGGGTGATGAAATTCATATAGAAAGGTTTCGACAGTTTCATATTTTGACAGTTTCGTAACTTTGACCAGACACTTTCGCATCATAAAATCGTCATGCTGCTTTTTTAGAAGACAATTGTTAAAGAAATGGAAAATAAAACGTCCTCATCAAAGTCCATGGCACGCCCAAAACATACTTCCAAAACAATGAGCCTCATCCTCAGAGCTTCCGGGGCCTAGACGACCCCTGGAACTTCGGCCATTGGGTTTTGTAAGTCGCCATATCAGCGTACGATATTTTATTGTCGTATGCAATTTTGTAAAAGTGGCCCCTGAACTGAAAATAAAACACGTCAATCCGACAACAATTGTTTTTTTTATTTTCAGGAGAAAAAGATACATAAGACATTAAACCAGTCGGCCACATGGGATGACTATGTAGCGGCATTGAGTCATAAAATTCTAGAAATCGTCCAGGATGCCCAGAGAGATAAATTTGTGAAGGAGAAAGTTTTAGCGACTGTAATTGTACGTGGCGGAAATAGCAAACACGCCACTGTCGTCAGCTTGGGAACAGGTATGTTGTGTCTGCAGTGCAATTCACTTGCTTCGGTATAACTAGTTAGATGGGTGCACAAGAGCTCGGTACCATAGAGATCGTATATATACGTATATAGAAAAGAAAAAGGGCGGACACTGGGTTCGACCCAGCTTGTACCGCGGTGAAACTTAACCAATTCAAGTCCACTAATCACAAAAAAATAACTGAATCCCATCAGTCGGTGTGAGAGATTGGTTCTTCTGCAGATCCTAGCCAGGAATTGTGGTGTTAGATATCTATAAGTCTCAAATATTGCTTGCATCACCGGTCTTTTTATAATTCAGCATACAACCTATGAATGCAAAAAACAGTGGCTGAATAACGTCGTTGGCTTAGTTCGTCATGATTGAATCCGGTCATCAGACTCGAGAGTCACCAACTCTACTTAATCCAACTGTTTTGTAGACCTATACGACGTAATTGTCAATGGTGGCTTATTTGATACTAATTATTTAATCACTTTGATCTAACATCGGATAATTAAATAAATACATAAACGGAACGTACTATCTTGTCGATTTGTGGAGTTGCCACTTTGGTCGAATATTATGTGAAGTTATGCAGCTAAATTACTGTAAGTTCAGGACAATTGGAAGTGTTTTTGGTTCAGTGTTTTATTGTAATGCTGCTCAATCAAGGTCACTATACCACACAAAATAAGTCTCAACTTACTATTTGCTCAATCATTTCTTTCTTTCAGGTAACCGTTGTATTCTTGGCAAGCATTTAACAAGAGACGGGACCAAAGTTCACCATTCTCATGCGGAGGTGATCGCTAGAAGAGGATTCCTCAGGTAAACTTACTTAGTTATCTCTGCTTAAATGTTCTTCATAGAAGTCAAATATGTAGGAAACACAGGTAGCGTTTCGAAAACATTGTCCAATGCTAAATACTGTTTGAACTGGGGGCTGTATTTCAAAATGGTTCTTTGATAGGTTAGATTGTTGGAGACATTTTTGATGGTTTCCTCCACTGTCTCCTTGGGAAAATGGTGGTAGATCTTGAAGATGTGGCTGGTAGTGTCCAACTCAAGTTTGCAGTCAATGGAGGTCAATGGAGTTTATGTTGATCACTAGTTTGTTTTAAGGTATAGCAAGGTGTTGATTATGCCTATTTTGGGGCTATTCGGATAGTTGGACTGGTCAGGAATATCAGAGTGAGCTGATTTTCGATAGGCAATGGTACGAAGTTTTAGGTCGGTTTCCATAATTTATTAACACACCAATGAAAAATAATAGGACATTTCATTCTGCTTCTATTATGAGCTGAATTATATGCATGGAGGTTACTATAGTTATGGAAGGAATCTTTCTTGACGATGGTTTTAAAATAAACCGAAATAACATGTATCCATGTGTATCTTTTATTGGAGTTGTAAGTTTACTCTTCTTTATGGTATATAAGTATGGCAGAGGCATGGATGGGTTTGGGGACTACAAAGGTATCGTCCACATTCCTGTGCCATGCGTGTGCATTAATTTAGATGAGGCGTAAAGGCGGACACACTGATCTTGTAGATATCTGACATTATTGGTGACAGAGGAGCATCGATAGGTAATACATGTAACTGTTTGTAAAGGAATGACCCCGAGTACATCGTGTTGAACTAATGCACATGATCAAGACTTGTGCAATGCTGTTAGACACACTTCGTCTTCTTGATAGTAGGTTGTTAACAAACCGATGATTACTGAGAGTCATAATTTCGTCTATGGTATACTGTGTATGACCTGGCGTGGGGTCAGGATTTCCTTCATTCTTTGGCAAAAAAAGTCGTCAATAAAGGATGTCTTCCTCAATTCTGGACAGATGCTGCACTATATTGTAGTGTAGTGTTTGTCTGGAGTATATATGATCTATGGCTTTTGTCGGGTTTTCGTGGATTTTGACGGTGGGTCTTGCTTAAGTAAGGTCTTTGAGGTCTTTTTTAAGTAGGTTCTGTTCTTCATCTGATTAAGACTCGACTTGAGTTTTTTTCTTATGGTCCTGTTTGGTCTTTAGTAAGCTTTTTGTATGCGGGTATGTCAATAAGACGGGTTTTATCAATATCCATATCTCTGTTGCTTTTCCCGCGGGCGTGGCTATGTGGTTAGCGAGTGCGCTTTATAAAGCCTACTTCGATTTACCGTCCACGGGATCGAGTCCGTCTGCCGGCCCTCAGGTATATGAGTGAGTCACAAGATGTAGCTCGGCAATCGCGGGGGTGGTTTTTAAGGAGTTTTCTCCTGGTTTTCCATCGTAATAGAGCAAGGAACAGTGTGGAGTGGACATTCCGTCGTCGTATAAGTGAAATACCCTTGAGTACGACGTTAAACCCCAATAAAACAAACCGTTGCTTTTCCTTTGTCTGCTGATGCTATAGATATACTACATTATATGGCTATTTTATAGCAGTTGTGCCTAATATATTAACATTTCATCGAAATCGCAGTTGGCCCTCTGTGACAGAGTTATCTCCCGTGTTCACTATAAGCTTGTGTCCTGCTAATGGTCAGACCTACGTGATCTTTGAGAATATACGGGTTCGAATCCAGCGGAATACATGTGAGCTTGTGTACCAGTAACCAGTGGAAGAGGCTAGTTTTATATGGGGTCGGGCAGGTATTCGAAATAGTTACATTAAATAGGTCTCTGAGATTACACTTATCTTGTCCTATGCTAAAGTTATCAATGGAAACCAAGAATTCCAGAGATATATATGGATTAGTTTTTTTGATGACGTTCTTCGGCACAAAATTAACTAGGTTGATTAATTTACTATATATCTTACGTTCAACTGAGCTTAAACAAATTAGTAGACTTTTTTTTACATTTTCTACATGAATGATGTGAGGTATAGTTTTGTGTCCACATATGTATACTAACTCACTATTGTTTGTTTTTGTTTGTTAACCGTGTTTCAATCCTTTCAGGTACTTATATACTCAACTTAAACATTACGAGAGAGGAACAAACCATGACCTTTTTGACGAAAGTCCCACCGGGAAACTTCGGTTAAAATCGGATGTTTCCGTTCACTTGTACATATCCCGGCCACCGTGTGGTGATGCATCTGCTTTTATAGACATATCGTAAGTTAATATGCACTTGAATACAACACTTTACTTAAATGGTTAAGCTGAGAAAAATATTATATTTATTCCATTTGTCGGAATACTGTTACTGTGATATCTACTACTCAATTTAACACGTTTATTGTCCTATTTTGTTTATTTGATTATGTGCTGTAACGAGTACATTTATGTTGTTTATAGAAACAATCCGTCCAGACAAAGGGCTTCCAGACGTCAAGGTCTCCTGAGAACTATCATGGAAGACGGTACGTTTATAAATGCTATTTTCATTATTTAATTCAAAGAGATGTTATGCGACAATACTGTTAAATAACGACACTAATAAATATATTAAAGCTATGTTGACAAGTTGTAAATACCAATTATCCATAGTTTATCAAGTGTCCGCAATATGTTTCATGCAGTCAAATTAATTTGCTCTACTGCAAAAGCAATAACACATCCAAGATTATTGAGTTGAAAATTTGGAATGTAAGCGTACCTCTACTGTAGGCCTACTCTCTTAGAAATAAGGTATTTTTGAGGGCTCGTTGAAAAAGAGATGGTGCTAAATGGAACCATAAGGAGAGAAACGGTTATTTGATATAATCAGATAGGGAGAAATACATTGAACAGTTGCTGTGAGGATCCCATACAGAACCAAAAAGGGGTTTTACCAGAGCTTAGACCGAAGAACCTTTAAGGGTTCCATTAGAGCCATAATCTTTTTCTAAGTGTGTACCTCGAACCTCTAATCCCACTATGGCCTTCTGCTATATCCCCGACCATCTGCATATAAAAAGGAAGATGTTATGTCATCGACAAAAGCAATTCCATTCGTTATACTGACAAGGTCGAAACAAAAATGGTGACTCAAACAGTCGATGAGATGCTATGAATGACGAATTCTTAGATTTACCTGGGGATGAACAAATGATGAATGTTACCTAATTCTATATATAAAATGACTCTTTAAGACGCTGGAAGAAGTTTTTGTCGCTGCTTATGTATTTGTGACAAAAACAGTCTCCCCTTGCAATCCAACCTCTCCTTAAAGCAGGAAATAGGGCCTACTTTTAATACTGGCCTATCAATAATAGGTTCGAAACCCTCTTTCGACTTGTCCTTGTACGGAAGTTTTTTGGTGATTGCGGATATCACTGAGTGGATCTTACCAATT
Source organism: Mopalia muscosa (assembly GCA_031763545.1). Lineage (NCBI taxonomy): Eukaryota > Metazoa > Mollusca > Polyplacophora > Chitonida > Mopaliidae > Mopalia > Mopalia muscosa. The sequence continues at coordinate 13,690 of JARFOD010027628.1, forward strand.
TTTTCACAGTTTTTCTTCGGATATAGGCAATGCCTTTCAGTGCGACGAATCTAGTCTTGGAAATCCACGATGATGGAGAAAGTGCGAGGTTGGAAACTTTCGATTTCTATCATTATATGTAAGTGATGTACGATGTTGAACAGAATACATGAATATATATTTACCTGGGTGACCATGTTTTCTACAGGTGAGGGAGCCATTCCGTGCACCTCGGAGCCAGACGCCGCTAGTTTTGAACAGCTTCAGACTGGTGAGAAGCGGCTCAGGGTGATGACATGCTCTGATAAAATCTGCCGTTGGAACGTCCTTGGACTCCAGGGGGCACTGTTGTCGCGTTTTTTGGACCCTGTTTATTTGTCTTCTGTAACTGTAGGTAAGGAGTTACTTTTTACATTTTTATATATTCAGTTACCTTTATTCCTGGTAATGAAACCTTAGTGTTCAAATAATTTGGCATGTTTTTCTGTCAAATTGTATCGCAAGTATACCGTACAATTCAATGAAACAGTTACGGTGAACAGATTTTTTTTGGAAATGTAGCTTCAACATGAACATGAAGTGAAAGCCGTAGCCTATCAGTAATCACTTGTTGGAATCTTTGATCCTTATAAAAAATCTTGTTATAAAATTGTTCTCCCATGTCTATAGCTTAATAAAATTAACATCTTTTTTGGCGGTCATTCCCAATGATACAATTTTTTTTGTCATTATAGGCAGCTACCGTGGACAGCAGTTGCAGCATTTACCTCGTGCTGTATTTGGACGACTAGAGCATATCAACGGCGAACCAATAGAAGATTACCTCCCGAAAAGCTACAAAGTGAATCGACCAATCGTTGGCAGCGTTACAAACAGTTCGTCTGAAGTGTACGATTTGCCGAACTCTCGCCAGTACAGTATTAACTGGTGCAAAGGTGACCCAACGGTTGAGGTGGTGGACGGAATGTCGGGAGAGAGGGTTGTCGGGTAAGGAACATATAAAGTTTAGCAAAATTTAGAAAAAATGAATAAGGTATTGTTTCGTTGATTTTCTTGACTTGTGTTTCACTGTATTTTCTAGCTTGTAAAATTTTTACCTTGTACAGGCCTATCTTTGCTGATGTGAAAGGTGGACAAAATATATCAAGCTCTCAACTGTAAGCGATGGTCGATATTTATATTACGAATCTGTTCTAATTCAACTGTATATATTGTAACCCATAAAGTTATATTAATCACAGACCCTACTACAAATAATTGTAAATATCGCTTAACCAGTGTATGATATGACTTTGTTACTGTTTAGTTCATAGGATTTGTAGACATGACTTGTGGGTATTCCCCTTATTTGCGGCTTTCTGATTGGTTGAGAAAAAATCGAACAATCAAAAGTCCGCAAATAAGGGCAATCCCCTGAAATCGTTACTACACATCGCCCTATGACAATACCCATTTAGGGTCAAGAGTTAAGTTTAGTGATAAACCATGGCCTACATCCCAGAACGAATAAGAGACGTCATGCCTCAGACAGCCAATGAACCAAAGTATTTGTAATGAGATTCGAATGTTATTTTCAGAAAATAAAATAGTTTGTTAAAACTTACAGAATGGCGTAAATGAAGGTCTAATTTAGTTTCATTTATTTTATTTTGCAGCCAAGGTCCTGGTTCCATTTCTCGCGTCAGCAAACACTCGCTCAGCAAACACTTTTATGACACGACAAGTAGACTGCGCCGAATGTCGAAGGGATACAAAATGAGCGATACCTACTCGCAAGCCAAAGAAAAAAGTCCGTCTTACCAAAAGGCAAAAGATGTGTTTGTTAAATGGCTGTTAACTTTACGCTATGGTCCTTGGATTCATCTACCACATGAGGCAGACGCCTTCGCAATACCTTGCCATATTAATCAATGAACCAATTGAAGAGGTTCAATGGAATCATGTCAAGGTTTTACGATATGATAGTTTTAAAAATGCCTAAAATACCTTTATTACTATATGGTGCTATTTTTCTGTCTCTGTTGTATATAGAACAGATAGACAGTAATTCGTATTGATCGTATGAAGTGAATTCATAAGATCCACTTGTTAAATATTTAAGTTAAAAATTGTTACAGATACCTATAAGGGAAACACTACACTCATGTCCTTATTTACGTTAATACGAATTGCAAGCACTTACACCCATCTTGCTATCTATAACATTATTTTAGACTACAGCAAAATTGTTTTTATTTAATACACCCATTTTAAGGTTCTATTGAACACGTATAATCCTATGCTCATTTGAAGACATTTTAACTCGATCGCAAAAATGTTTAACATGAGAAAAAGATATATACTCTGTAAAGATTCTCTCATTAGAATATCGATTTTGAACCCTTGTGGATTATTTAACACACATAATCCTTTGTTTAGTTGAAGACATTTTAACTCGATCGCAAAAATGTTTAACAGGAGAAAAAGATATACTGTGTAAAGATTCTCTCATTAGAATATCCATTTTGAACCCTTGTGGATATTGAACACGTATAATCCTTTGTTCAGTTGAAGACATTTTAAACACGAGAAACGATATACGCTGTAAATGTTATCTCAATTGAATACCCATTTTGAACCCATGTGGATCTCTTTATATATCATATCCTGCCATATCAATGATGAGTCAATCGGCCTGTGATATTCAATGTGTTGCTCATTAAGGATCAAGTTGGGATTCTAGTCTTGAAGAAACGTCTTATTCTATCATGTTTCAGAGATTTTTAGAAGTTGAAAAACAATATGCAAAAGATTTTCTCGATTACTCCCCCTTTAATATGGAACAACGTCTCAATTTCTAGTCTATCCTTCATTTTTTAGTATATTACAATTACTCATATGGTGAATTCGTATATGCCGTACTGCTGTAGGTAGAGCCATTATCAGTTTGTAAGCGGTTTGAAATCATCTTTATTAGGTATGTATATATACAGCCGTATTATATACGGTATTGTTGAGTGGGTTGTTGAAAGAAGTTTCCTGTTGCTCTGTGGCTTTCTGAGCTTAAGAGCAACAGGAAGCCGATATGTTTGTGATGTCTTGAGTATTGCCCTCTGAGTGTGCTATATTTTTTCTGTTTTTTTTTTTTTTTTGTTTTTTTTTTGCTAGTGGTGTCGGAGGCGCTTTCCTGCACCTGTCTGGCACGTCGCCGAGTGAGGGAAGTAACCTTGAAAACCGTGTTAAAATAGACATTGAAACGTTGTAGCTAAATAACAAAGAAGACGTTGTGATCTTATTTTATCACAAAAAATGTTGGTGCCATAAGTATATATTTTTTACAGACATGCACATTGTTTGAATTGTTTGTGATGACTTACATAATGCTATCACATAATACACTTTTGTTCACGAGACACACTTTCTTAAGCCGAAAAGTTCGGGTTCAGGGATTTCTTAGATCTTTCAGTTTCCAAGGAAACGGAAGGGAACTTAAAAGCTTCCCCTGCTGTACAGAAAACCTAAACACATTTGACTGCTTGGAGATTAAGTCGATTTGAAATCGTTCAGACTAGGAATCCCTGCAGTTCGTCTGACTGTGGTTCAAAATAAAGGGACATAATCCAGTTTGAAGGTAGCCCAGATGACATATCGTATATTAGAGGGTTTTATTTAAGTATCAAACGATACCAAAGTTTAAAATAATATTATTTCGATGATATCTCGATTTGTGCGTTTAAATATGAACAAACACCGACCAATAACGAAGCAGATAAAAACAAATAACAAAGCGTCATTATTCCATATATGATATGATGCAATACTAAAGGTCTATCTCTGCTCAGTGAACAGCTTTGCTTATATTCTTCTTCTGCTTTTTTCACATTCCTGAGCTTCTGCTTCATACACGTTAATGTTGTTAAGAGAATTTCTCAAAAGTTTATGTATATGTTTATTTTAGAGCTTTATCATGTAAATTAACTTTTTGATTTGGTTTAATTTTGACATATCAAATTTAAGTATAAATGTTTTATTTTAGTAAGCGAAATAACACTTTGGTCATTTTGATCTCAATGTAAACAGTTTGTTAACACACAGTTTTTTGGGGTAATTTTTCAGTTACGCTTGGCAGCTCTACCCAAAACCTTGTCTTCAAAGAAACACTTGTGAAAAATTCATATTTCTGTCAGGAATTGTAGAGACTTTAGGGAATTCCCCTTATTCCCGGGGTATGATTGATCAATATCAGAACGTGAAAACCAATGCACCAATCAGACAAGAGCATATTGGCAAATTTACCACTGAGATATTTTCAATCAATGGCACAATGAGAAAGTGCTTTAAAATATTATAGAATGCTGCACGACATAGTAGCTCTTGTATGCCTTCGTTTGTCCACAAGCTCATAACAAATTATAACTTCTTCTTATATTTTCTCATATTATTATACACCAACTGAGATTGTGGAACTGCTATCTAAGCCTACTACTAACATTGCTATGCCTTGACCAACGCTCGAATCCATTACCATTGGATTATGTTATATACATATACATTTTTTCCCAAACCTGCATTCATAGATATGTATGGAAGGGCTGTATTGTATCGTAATGCAATTTATCTCTATCCAGAGAGAAACACCAGACTTCTAAGTTGTTGTTGATTTTACCGGATGATACTTCATAATCCATATGAAACAATAATAATGAGTACAGAAGGTTATACAAAAATTAGGCTATAGCAAATTTCTCAAGAAAAGAAAAGTAAATCTGTCCGCGAACTGTTAATATGGCCATACCCACCTTCCATAGAGTCTCTCTGATCAAATGCCTTGCTTTAAGCATTTCACAAGAGACTTCAAGCGAACTCTACATCAGTATTACTACCCATATCATCGAGAAATCCAACTAATGTGTTTGTATATATGCTGATTTATAGAAGATACCTAATCTTTGCAAATTAATATATTTTCGATATATTTGTGTGCGTGCAAAAATTATAAACACGTTAAAGTTTTTGGTGTTTTTATATATATATTTTATATAATTAATATAGTATATTTGTTACAATTTGTCCCATGTTAGGAAGACGTACATAAAGCCTTAAATGTATGTTAAATTTGACTGATTTTATATGTGGATTGTAGCGATATTTACAATTCTTTAACCCTGTCTACGTATTTGTTGGCATCAAATATATGTGATTGATTCCCAAAGATTAATTTTTACCACTCCTTCCATTTCATTCACATCTCGTTTTCCCCAACGAAGAATGTTTTAATATCATTTAGAGGTAATGCAGTTTCATTTAAGTATATTTTATAGTCTTTTTCAGTAGTTCTACTTGTTAGATTCTATATAACTATATATTTTTGAATAAATGAAGTTAGAAAAATTTGCTTGCCACCACCGGTATCCTATTTCAATCTGCCCTAATGACAGACTGGCTATGAAGAATAACTGGTTGGATATTTTCACATTTAATCTTGGCGGGTATTTTCAAGAAACTCTGCGTAAAACGAAATGTTAAGTTTGTTAAGTATATATACATGTACACTGATTCAAACTGTTTTAAGTTACGGTCAGCCTAGGCTCATATCACATTAGGCTAGATGACTGGTTCAATACCGAAACTGTCTTGGCGTAAACTAAACTTTGCTTTTCTGTTTAATTCATCTGTTCACCGAATCTTCGTTTGCTTGTTTTGCTTTTTCAACAGATCGTCGCAATTTTGTTAACCATACTGTGACTATTTTTTAACGGTAATTTTTAGAATGTGATAGTGTTTTTTAAAAAAGGACAATCGATTTTGTGTTTTGAGACAGATGGCCTGGCTTGTAAATATTTGATAGTAAATAAAAAACGTTATTGTCAAAATAGCTGGGGTTTTTTCTTTATTAGTTATAAAGGATGTGGCACATACATTCGAGAAAAATAAATATTAAATGAAGAAATAATATTTTTTTTTACCAAAATATGGACTTATACGTTATAGCAGAAGTCTATTAACCAGAAGTATACAACGGCCATATAGATAAGCTAACTGGCATCGGGGACCGAGCCCCATATTATAGTATCATGTGACGTAGCACACAAGAAAATTCAGAAGAACGCAACTTTAAAAATGATGCATCATGGGAAACTGCTGCCGTTTCTCGATCATAACATTCCTTTGCACACAAAACGCATTTACACAGTGCAGTATGTGCCAGTTACAACTAAATCGACTCATATTTAGCCAGCGTTCTGAACGAAAACAATTGATATAAGCAGTGGTCAGGGCCGCAATCCCCCAGAGTTCCTCACAACTTGCTGTTCTATAATGCCGGGGATATATATACGACAGCTACATACTTTTAGTTAATAGACTTCTGGTTATAAGCAAAGACTATATAGTCACTATGCATTTTTTCAGTAATTGATTATTTTTCTCGAATGTGTTTGTCAAAAACTTTATTAATCAGGGAGAAAAAACACTTATTTTGTCAATGACGTATTTAATTTACTGTCAAACACTAACAAGCCAGGCGACCGGAGTTTGGAGAATAGCATGACATCTTATATGACACAATAAAGTGAAGTGTACTTTTGCAAATACATGTATGTGAAAAATAATAAATGGACGGTTAATCCTGAAAGAAAAAGATTGCAAGTGTGTGTGAATGGCGAGAAACATCAAAATATAAAGCGAAAACTAGGTTGTAAATTGACTTTTGTTATCAAGATATATCACATTCCTGTACATAGTCATGTTCATTATTTTTCTGTCCGCAAAATGACTTTTATAAATTGTTTTTTTTATTATCATTATTATTATTTACTCTATTATTTAGGAGTGTAGTTTAACCTAAATTCATAATTTTTTTTGGAGAATCCTTTTTAGAGATTTTCTTTTAATGAACATACATAATAACTTAGGCGTCATTATTTTGAACTTCAGGTTTAGTCTATGTTTTTATCAAAGATTTTCAAATGACTTTATATATATATTTATATATATATATATAAACATGTTAATGTTGCTGTATATGTAGCTTAGTTTATTTGTTCTTGTTTGTTGTTATTCTAAGCTTAGCTTTTTTTTTTTTGCGATTGTAGTTTGTCGTCGTCTATATTGGCTGATGCGCAGTGTTTGTTTATCTTTTTTTTAATGTAAAGAAATAAAATTTTCCTTGCCTCCTCCGTATATATATATATATATATAGCATAAGGATGAAATATAGCGTAACGTAAAATTGAAGTAGTCTTTTGTTCTGACGGAGCACTCAGCAGTATACTACAGTTGAAGTAGTCTACTGTACACATAAAACAGTGTTAATGTATTTGTAAATTTGTAGTAACGATTTTAAGGATTCCCCACATTCTATAAGTTTGGATTGTTCTTCAGTTTTTGCGACCAATCAAAAAGACGCAAATTAACGGAATAAGTCGTACCTACCAATCGTATACTGTGAGAGTGCACATTGACATAAGTTTGAACTACGTCGTGTGAACACATAAAGTAGTGCAACGAACAGATTCAGTAATCCTATGTACACATAAAGCATTGTAACGTGCAGATGAAGTAATCTTATGTACGAATAAAGCAGTGTGTGTAACGTACAGATTCAGTAATCTTATGTACGAATAAAGTAGAGTAACGTACCTAGAAGAAGTTATCTTATGTACATATAAAGCATTGTAACGTACAGATGAAGTAATCTTATGTACGAATAAAGTAGTGTAACGTACAGAAGAAGTAATCTTATGTACACATAAAGCATAGTAATGTACACGGGCATGTTGTTGGAAGCAGTATTAAATTTAATCTGTTGTTAGATGACGTCACGCCATGTTTTAGGTCTATCTCTTACCCGGTATTAGCCATTTAATCTGGTGTTAGGACTAATACTCTTTCGAGCAACTGGCCTCAGATGAAGTAGGCTAATCTTATGTAAACATGAGGCAGTGTTACGTAAAGTTGAAGTAATCTTATGTACACATAAATCAGTGTTACGTACAAATGAAGTAATGTTATGTACACATAAAAGTGTTACGTATAGTTAAAGTAATCTTATGTACACATAAAGCCGTGTTGCGTACAAATGAAGTAATATTGTGTACACATAAAGCAGTGTTACGTACAGATGAAGTAACCTTATGTACACTAAAAGCAGTGTAACGTACAGATGAAGTAATCTTATGTACACACAAGCAGTGTTAGGTACAAATGAAGTAATATTGTGTACACATAAAGCAGTGTTACGTACAGATGAAGTAACCTTATGTACACATAAAGCAGTGTAACGTACAGATGAAGTAATCTTATGTACACACAAGTAGTGTAACGTACAGATGAAGTAATATTGTGTACACATAAAGCAGTGTTACGTACAGATGAAGTAACCTTATGTACACATAAAGCAATGTAACGTACAGATGAAATAATCTTATGTACACACAAGCAGTGTTACGTACAAATGAAGTAATATTGTGTACACATAAAGCAGTGTTACGTACAGATGAAGTAACCTTATGTGCACATAAAGCAGTCTAACGTACAAATGAAGTAATATTATGTACACATAAAGCAGTGTTACGTATAGTTGAAGTAATCTTGTGTACACATAAAGCAGCGTAACGTACAGTTGAAGTTGTCTTATCTTATGTACACATTAGGCAGTGTTACTATAGTTGAAGTAATCTTATGTACACATAAAGCAGTGTTACGTACAGTTGAAGTAGTCGTGTGCACACATGAAGTAGTATAGTGTTACGCACAAATGAAGCAAGACCCGTTGTAGTATGTTTTGCCATGGAAAAGAAGTTTATGTTAAATTTGTTATTCCCTTTTTCTGATATATTTTTTATCTCACCTGTGTTCGACTTTTAATTGAATGGAAGTCAAATACAATAAATACAGTGACAATAGCGAAATGTATATGCTATACAATGATTGCCGAAAGATTCGAGATATTTCACATGACTTACAATGCAACCAATATCGATATAATGTGTCAGGTGACTTACTCTCTGTCGTGAAAATAACTCTCCTGTATAGACACAAAAGCTGTTACTGAAGTTGTTGTCTTTTGTATCCACATTTATTAAAGATATAATATGGTATCATTTTTTAAACTCGATAGTTCAACGAGTCTTTTATATGATAACATATCGGTGGAAAATCGAAAACAAAGTAACACTTGAATTTTTTTAATTGGTTGATGTTTGGTGATATTGGCGCATGCGTCAATCTATTTCTTCATTGTTTAATTGTTGAGTGGTTAAGCGCCAAACGGCTGGGGTTGGAGGGAGTTTTTGGTTGTCCTGGTGCTTCCCCTCTGGGATACAGAGCAGCGGGAAGTCAAATTAGTTGCCAGCTTGCTCCAGAAATCTGCACATGGATACCGAACCCTCGCCTAAACTGCTCAAAGCTATATTTACAAATCTTTTGGGTTTTTTATTCTGGTTGTCTCGAGGATTTGCGGAACAAGATATCGGCGAACAGGGTAAATTGGGTCAGGTCATTTGGGACTATGTGAAGATATAGACTAGAAACAGCTAATAGAAAATTTTAATTGGATGTTTAAATATACACCCTGTTCTACCAATCCTTGAGAAATGGGCGTACATTTATCAGAGGATACAAAGAAAAGATTATGTAAATCCGATTGTTAATGAGAGTATATATACATATCTATGATACCGTGGCCTGTGTCCAGTGTATGGCATTGAAACGACAGAGCGGTTTGCGTCACCGAAGCATGTACAGGACGGTCACGAGCGATAGTTGGCTCATGCTCTGTTCAAAATCTAAACCCATGAACATCGATAGATCGATAAACCCAGATTTTCTGTCGGTCTAGACCAATCCTTAATTGCTTTTAGGGGATATTGTTACTTGTAGGACCCTAAATGTGCCAAATGCTTATATATTCTATATTGTGAATTTATGTGACGATTATGTATACGACACTTTTCCTATTGATTATATATCCTATTGATTGTATACCACCGATTTTTGTTTTATATAATTATATCCATGCATATCATCTGCCCATTAAATTCATGCTATGAACTATTAAGCAACTTGTCAGTGCCTAAATTAATGTATCAGAGGATACAAAGAAAAGCTCCCGCATACTTTGTTGATAAGTTCAGTAGTATAGTCAGAGCAACTCGGCGCGTATTCGTGAGCAGCTCGTGAGCAGGCACCTCACTACATAAATAGTAGTGATGGCACCTCACGGCACCTCACGGCACCTCACGGCACCTCACGAGATTTCACGAGACTTGCCTAGTATTTATGTAGTAAATATTTTCGGCTCCTCACGGCACCTCACGAGATTTCACGAGATTTGGCTCCGCACGTGATGTCACGTGACGTCCCGTGAGATCTCACGAGAGGTCACGCGAGGTCACGCGAGAGGTCACGTGATGTCCCGCGAGAGGTCACGCGAGATCCCGCGAGAGGTGACGAGATCTCGCGAGAGGTGACGAGATCTCGCGAGAGGTGACGAGATCCCGTCCGTGAGGCGGTTGTGAGGCGGCACCGCACTACATAAATAGTAGTGATGGCACCGCACGGCACCGCACGGGATCTCACGAGACGTGGTGGTTGGTGTTGTTGGTGTTGTTGTTGTGGGCCACGTGGTGGTTGGTGTTGTTGTTGTGGG
>JARFOD010027629.1:0-10731 GCA_031763545.1 Mopalia muscosa
GCTTTATATTTTCTTGAGTTACAGGATCAGATAGATGGTCGGACAATACATACAAACATGTGTCATCCGCAAACATATGTTATTGATGTTATTAACAGATGTTATTAACAATGTCATCTGGTAGGTCATTGATAAATATCAAGAAAAGAAGGGGACCCAGGACAGACCTTTGAGGTACGCCTGAATGAAGATGTTGTAGAGATGATTGGTCGCCGTTCAATACAACTCCTTGTTTTCTATTCGGTCCAAACATTTGAAGTTGCATGTCCATTGTTTATAACTGGGTATCGGTAGACTACGTGTTTATAGGGAAATGGTCTTATTTTCGATGTAATCTTCCTAGGTGTTTCAAATATGTAATAAAAAAGGGTCAAAATTTACTTTTCTTCAGACATTGGTCCACGGAAGGCGGTTAAGGCCATGGTGCTACCAGAGTTTAGCGGTAATAAAACGCCAATCGCTTAGCAAACATGGCTGTATACTACATTTCTGGTGTAGTGAGTGAGGGCTAGTTAATTTAATAAAGGTACGAGTTCAGCCCAAACCTGAAATACGTCAATAAATGTATCACCGTTTCTGATAAATTTAGTCCTAATTGTGGGATATGAAAAACAGACGATGTAATGACTTGTATAATGTTTCTGGTTAAATTTATATATACAGGAGTAAACAGAAAAGCCAGTCTTTAAATATTAAATCATTTAAAAACATATTTTTAAAAATAATAGTGTATGGAGTTAATGGGCTATGCTTTGGCTATGAAAACCAATAGTTTTGTAAACTGATGAAGGGAAAGGAAAATGCTTTGTACACATGAATAAAAAATTAGCATTAATCACGTGCTATTATTGTGCAAAACCCAAACCTTTTAACTGAAACTAAAACTAATCATTTATGTAAGGTTATAAACAATTATCGAACAATAAATCAATATTGCCACTGTCTATTTCGCCACCTCATCCACATTTTCACAAGTGTTTTTTTGTACATACTGATGCTGTGACACTAGGCCTATTCCAAGTATAAAGTCATAGTGGCCAGAGGATGGGTACTTTTTAGTTATTCTTTGTTGGGCAAAAATTGTTTTCGCCGCCAAATGTTATAAAATATTAAATAAAATCATCACGGCCACTCAGACTTTTTACAGGCGTGATATAAATGAATTACTTCAGAATGTGTTCACTCTGTTTTGTCCATCTAGCAGAGAGTTTTATTTTCCGAACTGTCGAAACATTTTTCTAAATTCAAGAATGCAATCTAAAGCGACTAACCGGATTGGTTTATAACTGAAAAACAAAGAGTTTGTGCGAATCATTCCTTTAAGCACTTAATTGCGAATCGCACAAAAAGCTTTGGACATGTTTTGTATTTGTATTTTTTTAAGGACACATTCTGTATAAATTTGCTTCAGGCTAACGAGATTTGCATTTTTAAAAATCTAATTACTCGCATTATAGGCATGTTTAAAATACAAAATAACCTAATATTTAAAGGCCTTATCTAGAACTGTTTTTGTTTATTGTTAGAATATCATGCTTATTTCTTTAGCATCCTTGTTTTGTATGTTTTTTGTCTCTCTACTTTTTCTTTAATTTGTGTGTCATTGCTCACAAAAAGCTATAATTGCATTTGTTCATTCTATCGATTTTGTGTGTACATAGCGTAGACGCAGCATTCTGTAGGCCCATACAATCTAGCGTTAAATGCTTTTTAGAGATGCAGAGTTTGGGTAAACATAACTGTGTATGTTCAAGTTTTTGCAAAAAAGCTGCTACTTTAGTATTATCTGAATTTCTTTGTTCCTTTTTTAAGTATATGATGGTATACTCAAGTGAGACCCAGTCTATATAATTTGTCTTCTGACAATCGCCTAGCTGGGAGCTCTGCAAATGTTTTGACAGTACCCTGGTATTCAATAGTCGAAAACGGAATTGTTAAAAAAAAAACCCAAAGAAACATGAATCCTAATGCAACGGTAACATTCATCCTTAAGCAGAATCCGAATTTAACTAATAGCGAGTGAGCACTATTCATATTGTGTAGGCCTACATGTGTTAATTATTTAGAAAAAATGTAATTATTTATTCTCTGTTAAATGTCTCAGTCTAGGATCGAGGATTGAATATGGATCGTTTCCGTCAGGGTTATAGCCTAATTGGGTCACATTTGGTGTATTTATCACCATTTGATGGAGGGGTGATTGGGCTGTTGTTTACATTCCGATCGGGCTTGACAACACCTCTAACCCTCCAGGCCCTGTAACTCAAATTTTTTGACGGTCATCACATGTCAAGATTTGAACTGGAAACTCCCACAGGACCGATTAAAGTATGTGCCAGAGGTTTTCGCTCAACGAAAATTTGGGAAGGAGCTGTGGGGCCAAACGTTAACATTACGGCTTCTGGCCAATTAATGGTGGTCTTATGCCATATAGGTCATTGTCAGTGTGTATCCATGATCTGCATAAAGGTACGAGTCTAACACAGTCTTTCAGTAATAATAATATTTATATTTTTAACAATCCTGCAAGCCAGTTGTATGATGTATATAACTATTTTCCAATTCATTGAAAATTGCTACGCGATAAGTAGGTACATGTTATCTTTTTATTAAATTCAAGGTAGTTTTTCTTCTTAGTGGCACTCAAAGAATGTCTTATACTCTAAAAGGAAAGCTCTGCACCCCTTCACTCTATCGCGCAAATGTCCTAAAACAGGTCTACCAGTTTAATGAGTTAATTATATATTACAATATTTTCAATTTTTTTTTCAAGAAAAACTCTCATGCATGATACCTCTCTCATGTCACAGATTAGCTTAACCATTTAAATGTTATAGATCGTATAATTGCGCTCCAAACTTGAATTTAGCAGACTCACTGGCCATATAATACAAGTTTAATATCCCCATTGAATTAATTTTGTCTCTTTTTGTAAGTGAAACAGTTCTGCTTTGTTGGAAATTCATTTGAAAAATACTGCCCTTCGCCAGCGAGCTATTAATTTCTTTTCACGTTCTTTTCTTTGACTGTACACTTATTCATTATCTGACAATTTCGACCTGAAATTGACTTCAATATTTGTTTAAACTTTTATGCTTACAGAAGATGGTCATACATGAAAATTGACTTGTATAAGATTTCAAAAAAATAATCACGCTGGCACCGGGATGTCAAATAGTTACAAGTGATGAATGATCAAGATTCAACAAGAATCTTGTATGACAATAAACATGAATGAAATTATATTCCAGATTACGGCAGTTTGTTTTGAGTTTACTAAGCACTGGATGGATAAAATTTTAAAACAGAGAAAAACACATTTTATTGTGGGTGTTTTAGTTTGTGGTTTTTTTCCTCTGTTGCTCTTGGAGTTATGGGGCCACCTGCAGCAGATCTGTTTGACAGTGTTTGTGTTGTATTCGATTACATCCTGTGACTGTCTTGTCTCTGTTACCAGTGGCATCTATTGTGGTTTCCTTCACCCATTGGGCGGGCACACCGTCATGAGAGCAAGACAACTTTAAGTATAAGGCTTTACCTGATAATTAAACGGTTTTCTGGTGGTGATGTTTGTTTAGATTGGGGTTGAACACGGCACTTACGGTTATTGCACTCAAATGATGCCTTGGGAGAAGAAAACTACCCTCAGACTGTCCTTTCTTTGCATCAACAACATGGCAACAGAATGCAACCTCCCAACCACCTGTACCGTTATATATAAAGTATGCCCTTGAATATGGTGTTAAACAGCAATAGATTTCGCAACATTAATAACTTTTGACTGGTTGGAGGGCAGTTCCTGCTGCTCTAAGGGTTAACTGAGCGGAAACAAGAAGCCAATCTCTTAGTGATGAATTTGTATTACATCTTGTGAAGACTGTTCTGTCTTTCTTTATTGCCAATCTGAATGGTGTTGAGGGTAGTTTGGACTAGTTTTCATTAAGTTTGACGTTAAACACCAGTCAAAAAAGCTTAAATTATGTAAAACATTAAGTGTACACTAAGGCATAAGTTTGCAAAAGTAGTGCCATAGAAGCAGAGATCTGTATCTCTGAAAGTCAATCATACAATGTTATGATCCGGTACAGGCCTTTTTAAGCGGTACCATGTAGCCAGTATACTATATCAGTGGGTTGGGTTGTTGTTTTTGTCGCAGACAGATTAACCGATATTTAAATTAAAAATAAAAACCCAACTTGCACTCGCCATTAGGTTTTACCTAATTTCATATTAACCTTGAACCTAAATGGGACGGGGGAGAAATAGCTCAGTTAAAAGGAACCGTGCCATTACAGTATAAATATCATCAGTGACTGATAACCGACTATTATTATGACGTCACATATCACAGATGACACGTAAGTAGGGTCTACGCCATGACATTCGATATTTGGCCGCCATTAAAAACTAGTACTCGTTTCCAAGTCGCCGCTCATGGCCATAAATATCGCTCATACAGAATACCTAAAGCTTGTGCCATACAGTATTTGTTGTATTTTGCGAAAAACTAAACCATGTTATATTTCTTTATGAAACTTTGAGTGCTGACATTTATTTTTAATAATAAATATTCAATCCTCCTATTTCTTTCTATCAAAATTGATCACATTTCTTTTAGGTTAATTTGAACTATTTGTTACTATTAGCAACAAATATAAAGATGTAATATCTACCTACTCAATGGTTTAAGGCACAGCTTTTGAGGGAGCTTTATTTCGCCCTGGAGCTTCTACAAGAAGGAACATATTTGTTTGATGATCATGAGCTGTCTGCTAGCAATAAGACATTTATTGAGTGTTGGCGCAATGCTATACATATTATGCTTCATTCTTAATACACACTTTTCTCACTTCCCTCATCCAACAACACTTATGTTATTCGACACCAGGCCAACCACTCTTTGCTTTTATGCCATCATTAATGAGGATTGTGGTGATATACCGGTTTAAATATTAATATTCATTTGTGGAAATGTTTAAAATAAACTTAGTCAAAAAAGAAACTTCACACTCGTTTGGGTGTCGATAAGTCGAACATACAAGAAAAGTGGTTTTAAATAATGAATAAATTCCATTTTGTACCCATTCAGGAAAGTGTACCATAAAAATCATGTTCATAATGTAACCAGTTCTACTGAAAAGTTCCTTACTTGACGGAGTTTTCTGCCCAACACATCCCATACATGTTCTATGGAATTAAGGTCGGGAGGCCTTGAGGGCCACTCCATCATTCCTAATAAAATTCTGCGTTTAATTGGCCGTATGAGGTCTGGCATTATCGTGTTGGAATCTCAGAGCTGGGCCATGAGCTGTCATGAATGGCAAAAGCTCTGGAATGAGCACTTGATCTCTGTAATCAGCAGCAGTTATGTTTCCTTGAACGACCATCAATCGGGAACGGGCAGGACCATTAAAGGCAACCCAAAACCATAACACTACCGCCCCCAAAACCGTCCACTTCCTGCACACAACACTGAGCGTTCTGTTCACCGCACCGAGCCCCTCTCACATGTCGGTGGGCCCAGGGAAGCCGTTGACGTCGGTGTAACTGGGTTAAAATTGATGCATGATATGGCCGGCGTGCATGGAGACGAGCAGTGCGAAGGCGATTACGTATGGTTTGGGCTGTCACACGACCTCTAAATAATTCATTCCTAGTGGACGTTGCAGTAAGAAATCGATTATGCGAATGACGTAAGACGATTTGTCGGTCTGCTTGTGTCGTCACACCTGGTCTACCCGAACTAGGTCGGTCTGCTGAGGTGCCAGTTTGTTGGAGACTTTTCCGAAGATCATAGATAGTCCGTCGACTACATCCCATAACCCTGGCAACGCCAGTGACTGATCTTTATGTATTCAGCATGCCAGTGGCACGTTCACGTTGAATGTTTGACAGTCGTGGCATTGCAAATCAACGGATAATTTACTGTAAGAACTTGTTTTCCCGCGATGTCACTCTACTGTGCTAAAGTGGGCTCAATTGCAGATGTCTTATAAGGTCACGTGACTAAGAACACAAGGAAACATGCTTTATCCTCGATGTATGCTCGCACGAACTGCATGCTTGTGCTCGATGTCTTTGACAACGCATTTACCTCTAATAATAATAATAATATCTCTTGTATAAAGGTTCAAGAAAATATTTAGAAATTTATGAGTGTGAAGTTTCTTTTTTGACTGAGTATACATATACATTGATAGCATGCTGCTATCTACCGGATTTTGCAAAACAGAATTTAATTGATATTTAATGTAAAATTAAGTCAGTACTTAAATACAGTAGAAGTATCCTCTTCTGAAACAATTTTTGATTTATGGACCGATATCATGTTTTATAGCGTCTCAAATTATACAAACAGCCACATAAGCTGCAGGAAAGTGGGACAAAACGGGCACCTTTTATTAAGGTCTTGTAAATATAAAATATCAAAGTTTTTAAATTATATCATAGATTTACCATATATCTATGTTCTTGAGAGCAGTAATATCATATAAGACCTTTGAAAATAACAAAACGAGAAAAACAAATGTCATTTAAAAAACCGTTTTGCCCCAGTATGTGGGGTAGAATGGACCCACAAGACCATTACATAAGATGATTTTGACATTATTTTTATTTGAAAGAAAGAACAATTAAAGACAAAAAAAGGAAGTAACAAGGAAGGTGTTGTGCTTTATCATAGTGATGACAAGGCTTGGTGTTTAATAGCAAATCATTTACATAATTCACAATTAAAGTCGGTGTGATCGTCATCTATAACCCGGCACAAGATGTGTGTGCCCACACGCGGTGCACTGTATCATGTCCTCTGTCGTAGTGGACCAGGGTTCCAAACAGTGAATACAAGTCGTGTCATCATCCGACTCCTTGGTGCACCATCGGATTTTTCTTCACTTTTTTTGTCACTGTAGTTTTACCGTTAGGCCTGTTTCTTTTTTCTTTAATTGGGGCTGCAAGTCCTGTCTTGTATGGGCTGCTGGTCAGAGTGCTAGCCTTACCTCGACGAGAAATGGTTTTCTTTTGTCGTCGAATGGTTGTTTTCGGAGGAGGGGATATAATAAATGCGGAGACGAAATGGGAAGTTGATGCTACAAGCTCCACCCCTTTATTATCAATGTCATTTGATCTTGAGATGGATGGTAAAGGTTCTGCCTGTAGAAATTATGGTGCCACATTTTCTGTCTTGTATGGACTGCTGGTCAGGATGGTAGCCTTCCCTCGACGAGAATTGGTTTTCTTTTGTGGTCGAATGGTTGTTGTCGGAGGAGGGGTGCCTCTAAATTACCAAATTATGGTGCCACGTTTTCAGTGTCCAACGTTTTCCCGTTTCTACCAACTGGTTATCTGCAGGTAAATCAGTTGGTACTGATGGTGGAAATTCAAAATGCCGAAAAATTAATGGGGTATATATCCCTTTTCGTCTGAAGCCATGTGCAGCTGTTTCAGCCTTGGGTGACTTTAGGTAGACTTTTCCAAAAAGCTGGGCTGTCTGAAATGTCCCAACCACCTTTCTAATTCTTGGTCATAAAATGTTGAGAGTGCCTTCATAAAGTTAAAATCTATTGGCTGCATTTTATGTAAATCTACTTAACGAGCCAAATCAATTACCTCTATGTGTCGTGAGTGCGTAGAATGGCCATCATTAATCAGTAGGACACTGTTTTGTCAAGAAGCTCTGGATGCCTTGACAAAATGCCCAAACCACAATATAAACAACTCTAGTTGCATCCATCCAGGAGGAGCACCTTTCATGAGTTCTGGTTTCATACGAACTCTAAGGAAAATGAAGAAAGGAGGTATAATTGAAACAGCTACGTTCATGCAGACAGAAACAGTTACCAGTTGTCCACGTTCAGCCGACACAAGACTTCCGACTTGTTGCTTCCTTTCTTTGCTAATATTTTTGATGTTTTTTTTCTGGATTTTGGTGATGCCTGTCTCGTGAACGTTGTACATATTGTTTGGAAGATATAAGTGTTCTTCAAATAAGTTCTGTAGAAGGTAAAAAAACATGTTGACATTGTACCTATTGAACATTCTGGCTCTTTCTACTGACGTTGGCTGAACGCAATGATAGTCCCGGGTGACGTTTGTCTAAAGTAAAAAAGCCAATCTTTCCCAGCTTTCTCTGTATCTTGGTTGAATCGGTTTGGCATGTTGTTTCTGGTGGCAACTTGGAATGCTAAGTTTCTTAAATCGCTCGACGTAAGCCCAAACGCCATAGCCTCCATTGTTGTTACGTATTTTGCAAGCTCATCATCCAAATGTAGCGGGAAATTTGTCTGTAGGTAACAAGAAAATAATCAAATTAGGTTCAAGCTCCATGATTGTCATAAGGATTTTATAAACGTTTAAGCTTTTTTGCCATAAATGAGCATTCAAATAAAGTTGAAACTGCATTTGTAAATGTTTTTTTCTAAAAAAAAATTAGAAAAAACCCAACACCCAACCTTTCCTAAACTAAATTACCTTAAATCTTCCAAGATCTTTGACAAATCCACGGGCATTCTTGTTAACATTTGTTACCCTTCGAAATAATGTCGTCTTTGGCACTGATAAGATTATGCTTGCTTTGTACAAATGCATCCCGTTTCTGACAGCTTCAATGGCACTACTCATAGATATTGGGTCCCACTTCTGTGTGTCTGTTTTTCTTACAAAATCTCATATAATACTTGTCTATTCTGCAAAAGGTCAAGACCAAAAGTTTTTACCGAAAATCAGACACATTTGTTTATTGAATAATGATTATGCTACAAATCAGTTTACTTAAGCAATGAGACTTTTGGTCTATTTATTCATATATTCTGTTATGAATTATTTTTTATTATTATAAAGTAATAAAAAGCTGGGTTTTTTCTTATTTTGAGGGTGGGCTTACTACGGGGCAAAACGAAATCTTGGTCCATTATGCCCCTAATCTTATATTCCGTTTGGCTAGAATTACCTTTTAGGCCCTTTGCCAAAAGAGTAGGTCAAACCGACGGCACACGTTTTCGTCTGACGAGCATTTCATTATCTTACTTACTTAATTATTTGTACAAAACAGAATATATAAACTAAATTATTATCAATGATACATACTAAACGCAATACTAGCAGCTATAACAAAAATTAAAAAAAATACATAAACATTTTTTTCTTTTTCTTTTTTACCCCCAGCAACCGCCACTTATTAACCAGCAACAACAAGGATGTGTATAAACTATCAAAATAAATATAAAATAAACATATCCAAAATTGAGCATAACACAATAACACAGGTATACCTGAAAAATACACTATTGGTCATATACAAACAAACACACCGACACACAGTACAAATAATATGATATTAGAAATGAAAAACGTTGACAAAGCAGACACACTATAAATACAAACAGGACACACACAAATGCAGACTTATGATGTGGTAGTAAAAATTTACAAAGCAGACACAATACAAATACAAACAGGACACACACAAATGCAGTGCATATGATGTGGTAGTAAAAATTTACAACGCAGACACATACAAATACAAACATGACACACACAAATGCAGAACATATGATGTGGTAGTAAAAATTTACAACGCAGACACATACAAATACAAACATGACACACACAAATGCAGTACATATGATGTGGTAGTAAAAATTTAAAAAAGCAGACACAGTATGAATACAAACAGACGCATCCATACAAAAGCAGTACATAAGATGGGGTATTAGAAATGGAACACGTTTACAAAGCAGACACAGTATGAATACAAACAGACGCACCCATACAAAAGCAGTACATAAGATGGGGTATTAGAAATGGAACACGTTGACAAAGCAGGCACAGTATGAATACAAACAAACTCACCCATACAAAAACAGTACATAAGATGGGGTATTAGAAATGGAACACCTTGACAAAGCAGGCACAGTATGTATACAAACAGACTCACCCATACAAAAACAGTACATAAGATGGGGTATTAGAAATGGAACACCTTGACAAAGCAGACACTGTACTTTCATCATCTTGTGTTCAAATTTTCTACGAAGCTACCAAAAGTTGGGTTACCTTACATCAAAGCTGTCCAGGATATTCAAATCAATCTTCCTTGGTTTTAATTCAGCCCCGACACAAAACTTTTTCGTAAAGATCGCGCAAACCAACTTTTTATATATATAAAAAAAAAAAAATGGCCATACATGCAGGAGGCAGCACAAGTAGGGCCAGCCAATTGGAGAAATTCCGTTTTACCTGTTGTGTCTTTTTGCCCCACTTTCCCCTATGTACAATGTAGGTGCATTGGGGTTTGAATATATATAATGTTCTTACATCATAGATATTTATAAGCTGAGAAATTGCTTAATTTTGAATTTAAAGGCCGAAATGGAGTTAATGTGTTTGAGATGAAGGCGGTTGAAAGATTGGTCTGGGCCATTTGGTGGACATGGAATAGACAGTGGATTTCTTATGCTATCGGGGGCAGTGCACGTTAACTTTGGAGTGTATTGTGAGTATGACATATCAACGTTGTTATGGAAGTCAATTTCTGGATTTATTGACGAGCAACGTTTCGGAGCAGTGATCGAATCCGCGCTGAAACGTTACTAGTCATTAAATCCAGAAGTGTCTTGTCCTTGTTTGTTGCCAGTGTCGTCAAGGGGGGGCTTCCATCACCCATTAGACTGGCACGCCATCACGTGGCAGAAATAACATTAAATACGGCGTTAAGGATACTCTAACACCCCC
>JARFOD010027640.1:0-10731 GCA_031763545.1 Mopalia muscosa
CTGCGTTTTCACGGTGCTCTGTCACGTTGGTCATAACTTCTGCATTAGTAGTTTTTCTTCAGACACTCTCCAGAGATCAGGTGACAACCGAGCGTCGCATTGATCATCCTAGTACTCTTCAATTATATTGTTGGAAAAAAAAACTGAGGCATGTATATCACGCACCACATTAATCATGAAATCCTTATGTAGGTATAAACAAAATGGCTGTTTGATACATAATATGTTCCAACTTTCAGGAATGGTGTATAATGACATATCCGTGGCTTTAAATCAATGCCAGTGTACACTGGAAATGGGGTTACATACATTATATACAAATCCGTATTATATCGAGATATATGTAATTAAAAGCATGTCTATACAATATTCTTGTTTTAAGATATTGAAATCTATAGAACTGTTCACCACTGAATATTAGTAAATTTACCAAATGTAAGTGCCTATTTGATATAGGTCGGCGATTGACTTCCATTGTGATTACAACAATGACATTTTGAAAATCGTGATTAATTCTCCCAGGAAACCATGAAACACATTTGGTTTACATTTGTCATCTTCACTTTTTATGTCAATGATCAGTTACTAGAATAAGGTAAGATAACCATCTATGTATACTAAATACGCTTAGCCTCCTTCTTTATATACAGGACTTAACTGCCGCAATATATAAACATGGTACATGGCCGTGGTTTTGTGTCTGCTTCGAGTCATCCTGTCTCTTTCTTCATGATGTGTTTTTCCCCGATTCATTGTCAGAAAATCACGTTTCGACTAAGTGACGAGCTTTACGAAGAAGTACTCTTATTTCTGTCCGTCGTCATATAAGTGAAATAGCCTTGAGTACGACGTTAAACACCAATCAAACAAACAAACAAACGAACAAACTTACATCGCATTGTTAAAAGCATTGGGGTATTAAAATCACGCCAAAGAATGCGACTGTTTCATAAGTCATGCTCACTTTGTGTTGTTTAAAGCAAATTGGTTATTGGTTATATATATTTGCTTGCTGCAGGAATTGCAAACAATGGCACATCCATTGTATTTGTATCCATTGTATTTGTATCAGTGTCAAAGTATGCAGGGAATGGATTTACAGTCTAGATATAAGAATACATTTTGCTCAGATATATTTATGTAAAATGAACAAGATTAACTAACTTATTATTGTATATGAAAGCTGTAAAGTTGTTAGCTACGGAAAATTAGGGAATTATCAACACATAACTATTTATTGGATATATTATTTCACGGGTCAACCAATTACCTTCGTTACGTTTTTCACTTGTTGCTACGCTGCTTTTGTTAGGTATCATTTCCTCATTAACACTCTGGTGTCGTAAATTTACCATACAGCTGCATTTTAATAGGATGTTACATGAACTTTCGATTTTGTTGTAATTCAAGAACACAGTTTTAGGAAGGATCTGTGCTTTGGTGGATATTTGCTTGGTTACTCAACTCCTAATATAGTCTAATTATATATAGAATGGCATGTATCGGATTGATCTGAACAGTCGACAATGTAATTATCAGGATATATTACTATAGGTATGAAATATGATTTTTTTTTTGGTGCTATAACTTCTATGAAATGATCAAAACCACCATCCGTTTTGTAGCGTTTATTTTAAAGTATTTAAACATTCAACCATGGGTAATCCTCTTTAGCCGCCTTTATATTCTAATTTTATATTCCTTTTAATCCAATTCACAACATTCCTGCCCTTTCAATCAATCCTTGGTTTCTTGTAATTATTTTGTTTCAATTTAAACAGAAAGTGTTACAAAAAAATATATATCGCACTTGGAAAACATCAGAATCTGGGTATATCTAAAATTTAAAATGACATTACCTGGAACAGTTTATCCTTAAGTGTTTGTCAATCGTCACTTTAGGCGCATCATATCCATGAATATTTAAATCAATCAAACCTACACTTTAATTGGCATCGTATTCGGCAATTTTTGCAGTAATCGACGTATAAGTGAAATACCATCGAGTATGACGTCTCACCGCAATCAAACCGACAAACAATTTTTTTAATTTTCAATGTAAAATGTGTACTACGCCTTCATGTCTTCAATAAAAGTTCCTCTTTCAATATTAAAAAAAGCCATGTAAGATTTGTATAATGTGTGCGTACACTTTAATAACTACAAATATTCTGTAAATAAATGATGTGACAGTTCAGTACACAGAGTAATGAACCCAAGAAAACCTCAAATCCACATAATTCCTTGTATTTTGATGTAGTTTTTTCTGTAGTCTTGAACTACTGAATTTACCCTTACATGTTTTAATACTGCTGTACTTACATTATGAAACTTACTGAAATACAGAAAGAGACAAACGTAATATCAGAAGTGAGTTTGAATTTGTAATTGATGGCAGAGTTCTAACATTAAAGCAATTGTTAGATACACCCGACTAGACAGCACACATTGTTTCCTGAATAGCATTTTATGTACAATAAAATAAGATAATGGACAAGGTAAATACATTCTAACTAACCGTTTGTATAATGGCAGAAGCTAACGTAAATACATGTAGGATGATCGGTGGGAGCTTCCTGTACCTCGGCCATCTTATTAATCATAACCATTAAAACCAGAGAGATATAGTTGTGGAGTTTTTGTCTTCAGTTCTAGGGTTTTTGGGCCCAAAGCATTTTGGTGTAATTTAACAAAGATATAAAGAGTACGTTATATTAACAACAGCTTATAACAAAATCGGATAATCTATGAAGATCAGGAGAAACCGGCCAAACAATATTAGTGTCTCTATTGTGGTTGCTTCAAAATCACTGAGCAGGAATTCATGTTGAACATCCCTTTGCTAATATATTTCACAATTTGATCTGAATGAGAAGCACTCTACTGTCCTTATTTTGGACTTGATATCACTTTTAAGTATTGATTGTCTTCAGTCATAGAATGTTTTTCGCTTAGTGATGTTCTCTTTTACAACAAAAACAATACACCAGAGACAAAAGTCCATATGTATAGCAGAAGGGATGAATCTGATTTTAGATATTTTGAATGTGTGATTTAATAGATTTGTGCAAAATGAAGGGTTGTCCATCCTTGATGACACGCGGAGCGTAATAGGCGCATTTGTACTATTGTTTTCTATGAAAATGTTATTTGTTTACATATGCTTTGGTAGGATGCTCTTTCACATTGGTCATCAACGGCATAACTTCTTTATGAGTAGTTTTTTTTCTCCAGACACTCTCCAGAGATGTCGTTTCTACCTTATGTCGAATTAAACAAGTATATCCAGCACAAGAATGCAAAATATTCAAGTAAGAAGGGAAATGCTATTTTTGTGTTTTTTTCGTGATATGTGGCTCCTCACAGAAATGGTGTATAACGGCATATGCATTGCCTTGGCACCGATCTCAAGTTATGCCTGGAGTTGTACTGAGATGTATGTTCGTAATAACAGAAGACTCTCAAATTTTATGATTTAAATATCATTGAATGTGTATACAGCTGTAAGCTATGTTATATTAGTAAATTGACCAAATACGCTGGACTATTTTGATATATAATTTCACAGGTCGGCCAATGATTTCCATTATAATTAGATACAGCCAGAACAGTTTGAACATTGTGATTAACAAGAAACCTGTTTGATTTTTATTTCTCGTTTGCTCTTTTTAAACTTTCTTAGTGTGGATATTATTCCCACGTTAGCATTTCGGTGGCAAAATTTATCATTTAACTTAATTATTATACGACATAATCCACATTTTTTAATTTTCATCAAGACAGTGTCAGGAGGGATCTGTGACGTGGGGGATATCTGTGTTTTCAATCAACTCCCAAAATATTCTAAAGATCCAATTATATATAGAATGGAAATCATAGGCGTTTGATGTAATATCAACAAAGTAAAATGCTGTATACATCAATCAGATATACAGTTCAAAGCAAATATCAACGTAATTTAAAAATGCATTGAATTCAAATCAAAACTAAAGCGGAACTGCAATTTGAAAACCTCACGTCAAAAACAAAAAACCGTTAACAGACAAACAAACACATGTGGTTCATAACGTGCGGATCTGGTTAATAATCAGCATTGGGTTCTCCTGACAAATCGTCCTTCTAGTATAATGTTATATTACTACTTATCCGAGTCACACTGACGCCACTCCATCTACCCACTGCTTTTTGTGCTTACCTTGTTTCAATTTAATCATTTATCTGTTGCCAAACATATTACACTTTAAAAACGTCAGGACATGGTTACACTTTCACTTTAGTAGAGCTGTGATAATTTATAGTTTTTTTTAATAAATTTGCTTAAATACCATGTTTCTGTTAATTTCATTAAGGGTTTGTCATCGTTACCGCGTGTGCCTGCGACCATGGAAGGCACACGACTCAACAGTTCGATGACATCGTATTCCACTCGGACATTTGATATCTAACAAGGCAACAACAAAACAAATGAAACTTCTCTCTTTGTTTTTTATTCTAATCGAGTCAGTCTGTCATCCATAAGATATTTGATGGAGTTACATGGTTTCACTACCACCGGTAGTGCTGATTTACGATGTTTTATGATGGTTTTCCACAGTTTTCAAGCAAGGCTCATTGTGAAATCAACAATCCGTCGTAAAGTAAAATAGCACCGAGTATGGCGTTAAACTGAAAACAAAGATCCATTTATTTTAATTTGAAAACTTTGGTGTTGTACTGCTCTTTAATATTTCCAATGAAGATACCTCTTTCAATATTTCTAAGAAAACATATACACCCTTTAATTAGTTACGCATTTTTTCACTCAACTAACAGCAGGTGTACTACAGTTTTTGTTATTTAATGCAAATATATATTTCATGAATTATTCATGTGACAGATCAGGTATACAGACTGATCTATCCTTAAAAACATCAAACGGACAGCTTCCCTTGTACTTAAATGTATGGGTTTTTTTACAGACCTGTGGGACGGACTACTGACATAATTGATTTTTTTTATGAATACAACAGAAGCTAACGGAACTAGGATGATCGGTGGGAACTTCCTGTACCTCGGCCATCTTATTGATTATAACCAATAAAACCAGCAAGGTGTAGTTGTGCAGTTTTTGTCTTCAGGCGTGAGTGCTTTGGTCCAGATCTTGTGTTGTGTAATTTACGACAGATACAAACAATGAGCTATATTAACGACAGTTTTATGCCAAATCGGATTAATCTATGAAGATCAGGGAAGCCGTCTCATTTTTTTTTTTTGCTTTAAATCGCTGAGTCAGAATTGATGTTGAATGTGCCTTTGCTGATGTATTTCACAATTGGATCTGAATGAGAAGCACTTTACTCTCGTTATTCTACACTTGATATCACTTTTAAGTAATTGATTGTCTTCTGGCATGGTATGTTTTTCGCTTATTGGTATTCTGTATTACAAAAAAAAAAAAAAACATCACACCAGAGCAAAATTCCATATGTATAGCAGAGCTTAAATTTGATTTTCGATATACATGCATAAAATGCCGCGCAGTACAACCCATGACCCCGGCCGCGGCTTAGTGATTAGTGTGTCTGCTTCGAATCTGTCTTTCGACTATTAAACAAATGGATATATCACATATGGCTCCTGTAGTCGTCCGAATGGTTAATCTAGTGTTTCCGCTGTATGTGAGCAGAGAACAGTCCCAAGTGGGCCATCCATCAACATATAAGTGAAATACTCTTGAATATCACCCCGAAAGCTCACTCAAATATGCAACAACTACCAAGAAGGAAAACTTCCACATTTGACATGAGTTCCTAATATAGTTAGAAGGAAAACAGGCTTTTGTTTCGCGATATGTGCCTGCTTTCATAAACTTAAAATATGTGTGTGAATGCATGTGTGGAAGGAAGTGGTGGGGCTGTGTTTGTCTATTTATATCTATATTTGTATACTAATTATGTATTTGTATTATTATGAATTTTATCTTCTCAATATACTGTGATGCGCTTTGTTTTTACATATGCCTATTTATAAATCTCTTTTACATCATGTATTATGTTTATACGCATAAATTGTTATTGTTTTGAGTCTGGGCCATATGGCAGACTAGCCAAATGTCTACACATATAAACCTAGAATAAATAAACAATTATTATCATTATTATTATTATTATTAATCGTGTATTATGGCATATCCTTGTCTATATACCGATGTCAAGGTATGGAGGTGCAGTATGGATATACAAATATATTGTATTGTTCGCAATTGCACAAGTCTCAAATAATATTGTTTAAAGATGATGAATCTGTATAGCTCTTAGCTACGGAATGGTAGTAAATTGACAAAACATAACTGCCTATTATACATGTTATGGCTCAAATAGGTTGACTGCTGCTGTGATTAGATATGATGAGAACAATATAGAAATCGTTATAAAACTCCCCTGGGAGACAATAGAAAATAGTTGATTTGTCATCTATACTTTTCCCATTTGTTAATATGTTGTCTTTGTTATATCAATCGCACATTAGCGCAATTGCATCAGTTTACGATGTTATCATATTTGTTACTTTGTTGAAAGTGTCTTGTTTCTCAACACCAAGATAGTCTAAATATCGAATTATACTATTAATGGTGTTTGCTGTAAAGCCAATCATGCAATGGTTGACATGTATAGGTACGCAACAAGATTCTCGTGACGCTAAAAGTTAAAACTGCGATACAATGGTAGTAAAGAAATTAAAACGTTGCTTTAAACATTCCGCAATGGCTTCTCTTTCCCAACCGCGTTAACTTAACGTGAAATTAACACATTTCATACTTGTGTACAAAACAATTCAAACACATCGTCTCGGTTTCCTAAAATGTAAAGTGGATTGCAACAGTTCACAAAGTATGTATAACGCCTTTGTGGCCACAATGGTTTTTCGAGGAGCGTTTTTAGCTGACCTGCTTGACCATTAGTGCAAAGGGTACTTCACGAATTTTATTTCACGACATCCTAACTCCTAGCCTGTACTACTGACGAGCTGAAATAAATACTGAACGTAATCCCTACAAAGTCCATTTTCGTACAGAAGGTCTGACCGACGACCTTCCAAAACAACCACATGCATCAAGTGGTACATCTGAATGTGGATGAACCAATAGCTATCGGTTGCACTGTCCCCTTTACATTGAACAATGTCAAAGGCTGTTGCAAGGAACTTCGGTCATTGGACTAATAGCTTGAGTTGTAGTTCATTTGTATTGTTATACTGTTAGTGCATATTTACAACCGAAGCAATTACAATAAATGCATGTATTTAAATCAGATTGTGGCAAAACAAAAAGAGTGTATGCACAGCAATGTTCACATTCCGCTGTGTTTGGTTGACAGCCATTTTAAGCAATTTTAGTTATTCTAGTTTTAAGAGTCCTGGCTGAAAACACAAAATTATAGAAGAACAAAGGCCTGGTTGAAAATGCCATCTTGCCAAGGTTTCTTCCGGGTTTCAAGTCGTACCCAACTGTATTTCACTAATATGACGACGGTTTTTTTAACTGTACACAGCGCCTAGTCCAATGACACATCGTGTGGCTCACTCATATACCAAATGGTCGACAGACAGATTCGAACCTGGGAACAGTAAATTGAGGTACGATTAGTAAGCGCACACGCGAACCACTAACCCACGGCTGTGGGCTGCTTCTGTATATCAGAGTAACACTTTCTGATAAGATTAATTTCCAAAAACTTTTAATTTAATGCTTTCATGCACTTGTGGAGAAACCCACCGGACTGAAAATCTGTGCATTGTTAATTAAACGCAATACTTATTACAACTGCGTAATTTCAAGCCATCTAATTGTTGTGTGTTTTGGGTGTTATGTTTTTTCTGATGCAATCTGCTTCTAGATAATGTTATCGATCTTTATATTCGAGTTGAGCTTGATATTATCGGACAACTTTATTGGATTAAGTATTGGAAGTTGTTGATTATAGAAGTTATAATAGGAGAAAATCATTACAGTTAATGGACGCTACTAGATTATTGATGAAGAATCATTGTATTTATCGTAACCTGACACCAGTTTATTGACAGTCCTGATACATACATGTAGCAAGCGATTGTTTTTTAGGAGAGTGATAGTGTGTCTGCATAACTGTGTAGATTAGTGTACATTTACTTACTGATTCCTTAAGTGGAATTGTGTAATTATACTCAAATGTTCTAGGTTTGGACTCAAAACGTTTTTGCTCCTATTGTTTTTCAGCAGTTTAGCCTATGCTTCATGTGAGACTATTACAGCCTATACAAATTCCGGAATAAAAG
Source organism: Mopalia muscosa (assembly GCA_031763545.1). Classification (NCBI taxonomy): domain Eukaryota; kingdom Metazoa; phylum Mollusca; class Polyplacophora; order Chitonida; family Mopaliidae; genus Mopalia; species Mopalia muscosa. The sequence continues at coordinate 8,293 of JARFOD010027640.1, forward strand.
TTCCGTTTTTATGTCTTCACCCAGGTGTGAGGACTGTTCCGAGGTGATATACGGTTTTGTACTTGGTATATTGTACATTGGCATCAGTTATCTACATTGTTATGTCAGCTAGGTTTTCCTTCACCGACCCTGGAAGAAATGTTAAACCCAAGTTCAAAATGAGATCAAACTTTGTTTTTCCAGAGGTTTAAAAATTAAAGAGGTTTAGGGAAAAGCAAATTAGAAGTCATTTGTTTATGTTTTCTTTTCGAAGGTCATGTTTGTATATTCATGCAAACAAAGCGAATTGAATTAACGATACCGACTCATTATGACACAAAAATCAATAAGGATACATGCGCTAACAACTAAAAAACAACTAACCCGGTACCATGTCGACTTAGGACTCCACATATAACATTTTTACCTTATTATTTAGTATTGCTTATATGTAACAAATGTTATTGGCTTTGTAACTTTTCACACCCTGCTGCTAGTTAAAGACAATGTATATTGTTTTACATATAATTATCGATTGTAGTTTGGTAATCCCTGGTCAGACACACAATATATACATACATGTAACGACAGAATTTCAAAACCAAAATGGCTAGTCTATCCTTCAATGATATCAAATTTATAGGTATTTAAACATATGTAGAATACCAAGAGTGTAATATTGTTAAGCATAAGCGTGATCATCCCAGGATTTATCCTTGAAAGTGTGATTATTTCCAAACACCATTTACTATTCGTTAAAGTGCACCACTGGAATAAAGTAAACCCGTTGAGCCGAGTCAATGGTGCTTTTTGTACATTAAGTCAATGCAAATCAGGTGTCGCAGGATGGTTAGCTTGATCTTCTTTTAAATCAACTAAACAAGGACTATTTCCTACGATAGTATGTCCGAGAAAACCCTGCTGTATTGCCACCAACCGAGAAAACCGAAACACGATTCTGCTTCCTGTGTTATCAATTCTAGATGTTTAGTACTGATGATGAAATAAATAAAAACAACTTGCTGAACGTAGTGATTACTTCACCCGGGCTACAGCACTTTAAGACATTGTTCAAGGGTTCTGTTAAGTTGGAACGTCTCTTTTGTTCAATTCGTCCAACCCCATCGGCGAAGTTCAGACAGCTTTTAAATAGAAAAAACGAACGATATACCTCGACAGATCATGACATATCATTTTTTATCAAGTGGCTCTAAAATAAGTCACTAAATAAATCAAATCAGTATATTTACAGTGTATAATGTGACAAGGGGTATTTTATGGAAAGGGAAAATCAGCTAAGGTTTTTTTCTGTTGTTCGTGGCTTAGGTCTATAGCAGACATTGTTAACATATGAGAGGAGGACTCTGTGACCTTTAACTAGTTTTCCCTTAATCCTCAATTAACATAATTAGAATTTAAGTGAATATGTGAGTGCTATGGACGTCCAGGCTCACCATGCTGTACAATATTGAAAACCCCTGGCTGTCTCAGACCTATGGCATTTTAATATTTAATATTGAGTCGGTGAGGAAATAGGTCGCCGTACATGCAGCAAAATCCCGTTCACAATGGACAACCGAAATTTGTTGAACCAAGTAAATATGTGAACTAACCAAGCGATGCTTACTTTGGTTAAGGGGAAATAATGAAAGCTAGAGCAATTAAACTTATCATCACTCTCAGATAATCGGACAACCGGGCTATAATGTTTATTATCGTATACAGAATTGTCGACAGATTGTAAAAAAACTTGAAAAATTAAAAAGCGCCAGGCATTTATGGGTCTTCGGCAGATTTCTTTAAATTCTTTTGGAGTGATATAGGCGTATTTTTACTAAGAGCCATTGGTTGATACAGGGTCATATGTCAAATTATGTTCTCAATTCACGAGGCTGTAGACAAGTAGATCCATCGTCGCCTTATATATTTATGTTATATGCTGACGTTTTTACTTTGTTCCTCATGCAAACTAATAATTCTCACACTCTTGAGTAAAACAAATCTGTGTCGTTGCTAATGCAGTTAAAGTTGGTTTCTTTAACGAGTTGTGCTGCTAAGCAATCAGCAATCAAAGAAAGAGTTTATACTCTTCTCAATGGGCATACCTGATTTTTCCACATAACTTACAACATTTTTCAACATATAATGTTTAATCCAATTTTTATTCTTTACATGGGGGAAAAGAATACGTCTATAAAACCTGTGCGAATGCATCGGTTTTAAATTTGGTCACCAAATATTTTTGAATGTATCAATTTAATGTATTTAGATAATTCAACGTATGCTTTTCTTTGCGAAGAAATGCTAGTTGAGGGGGTCACGGTCCCCGCACGCACAGCTAGGGGTTGAGGGGGGCACGGTCCCGCACGCACAGCTACGAGTTGAGGGGGGCACGGTCCCCGCACGCACAGCTACGGGTTGAGGGGGGCACGGTCCCCGCACGCACAGCTAAGGGTTGAG
>JARFOD010027651.1:0-10730 GCA_031763545.1 Mopalia muscosa
AATTCATGTCCTTAGATATTTCTCTATGTCCCGCTAGGGGGCGCTTTATCATCAATCAGCGCTGGGTTGGTCACAATTCCGAGACTGGGCAATGGCTGGTTTCATACTTCTACTTGATAGACTTCTGCTATTACATATAAAGATGATGTCGCCCCTCAGGTTATACATGTATGTGTGCAGTGATGCTGCTCATTACACTGACTGCTTTGATATGTTTTATATTTGGTTCGTTTTTATGTTTGTTAGATTGGGTTTTAATGATTCACTCAATCCTCTTTTCACATTGAGCTATCAGTGCATCAACATTTCAAACAATAAGCTTACTTGCTCTGGGTGCCCACAAATTGAGAGTTTACTGTTTCACTTTTTATATGTTGTACTTCCTGAGACCTCTGAACTGTTGACTAATTTGTAATTTTAAATTTCTCTATTACCGTGGGCAATCATGGCATTATTTACTTATTATTATTTTCTAAGTAAGGCCAAGATAAATTAATGTGCAGATATAGAGACACTTGCAAATCCTCTGCAAGGGGAGACAACGTGAATTAGAAATAAACATTTTAATAATTGTATGGACTTCAACTCATATATTAAAATTTCAGGAGAAATGTTTTTTAGTCAACAAACAAGCATATAAATATGGTATCAAAGTAATCAAACATAGAAGGGGGGCTACATGTATTATATGGTCATCACAAAGAGATTTTTTGTTTGCTTGATTATGGTTTAACCGTTTAATGCAGTACTTCATTTTATTTCACTTATATGACAGGGGGCCATATGCACTGGCAACAAACAAAGACCAGATTGACAATCAAATGATGTAATACAAAGAAAGAACCAAACAGGTTACTGTTGCCCCTTAGCTCCTAAAGCACCAAGGCTTAATGATTGGTGTTTTATGCCTGCTTAGGGTCTTGCTGGACCCCTTGGGCTCAAAATGATCCAAATATTTTTAATTGCTATAAAAAGTAAGGTATTCAAACTATATGTTGGTGAAAAAAATAATTAGAAATTCTATTTACAAACGGTTAAATTGGAGCCTACGATTTCACGTCGCAAAACTTTAAATGCCTATTTCTGGCACTTCAATTTTAAGCAGACTCTATATTTTCCAATGCGTATTTCTAGAAAACTATTCATGTTAGAAACTTCAAATTTGTACTATTGCAAAGAGCACAATGCGATCTAGTAAACTTTGCCTCAGTTTTTAGAAGTTAGTACTTGATTTCTTTTAATGTGCTGTGAAAGTTATTTTTTAATAAGACTTTTCAAGGTGGGGTAGACAAAAAAAAAACAACTGGGATCGTTGTAATCAAAATTTCTAAAAAAATTAGGCACTGTTTACTAGTTCAAGGAGTATTCTACTCAGTCAACTAATTTATTGAGTACGATCTTTATTGCACTTCGAGAAATAAACCATGAAAAATGCAGTCTATCTTTTCTGTTGACATTTTGCAGTATTTTTAGAAATAATAATTGGATTCTCAACACATTCATGAAAATGTTATCCTGAGTAGTAAGCTTTAAAAAATAAAATACTTATATAGTACAGATTTATACTCTTCGGCATAATCCACTAATTACAATGGGTGTTCTGAAAATCGAACATAGGGGTCAGCAAGACCTTAAGAGTAGTTCACATACACAAAGGCAGTGTATTACAACAATTAGTTACACTCAGACTGGCACAACAATAAAATGTGAAGTGTTTTGATACTGTTGAATAGTTAATATCCCTCCATAGTGCTAAGTCAAGACAGCATTGCTACTCTCCAAACAAACTCGGCCCTAAGCCAGAGTGCCTGAAAGCACCTAGTGGTAAAGTATGGTATAAAAGCAATGGTTGAAGATAAGGACCTGTAATTGAATGTGTGGGTCCATAAACAGACTTTGGTCTCACACTTTTTGATTAAAAAAGGTATCTTTTAGCAAACCTTTCACAACCTCAAACAAAATGAAAGGCATCCCATCTGTATAGTTTTGAAAATCAGAGGCATATTAATATATTTAACTGATTTCTGGATTCATTAAAATAAGACATTGACAATGTGCAATTGATAATCATTCAGCTGTTGGTAGACACAAAACATTACTTATAATATTTCAATGTAAAAGTTTCCTTCTTTCAGCTTTCAGTGAAGATATATCATTACATCCGTCAAACCCTAACAGGATGATGGATTCACCCTTAACCTTTAACCTGAAAATGTTGCGTTATGACACTGAGCTATACCATTTTGTTTATCAGGGGTGATAACAACATATGACGAAGACAGCTCCAACTAGAAACTTCAAATCAGAAAACATCGAAGTCTTGCACAAATTAAGTTTGAATAATTTGAGATCATATTACAACTGAACTCACCTTATATGCACATATTTGAAGGTAATCATAGGGTTTAAGCTCAGTAAATGCTTGACAGATGCTGTTAAATATCGTAGCAGCTCTTGGCCCGTCACCAATGTTTTTTCTTTTGCATCTTCGCACACATTCAACGTTAAAAATTAAATCTTGGAAAATAAATAAATTTAAAAGTTGTGAATTGTTTTTGTCTTTAAAAGTTTTGAGTCTTCCATCTGTCCCGCGTTTGCACTCAAGCCGACATTTATACACGATGTCAGCAAATTGTTTCTGTTCTTCAATCGCTCGAGATATAAACGAAACACATTGAAACCATCGCTCGTCCTCGTAAGCTGCGATGCCCAGCGTGTACAACCTGTCAAAACTTAACGCATTAGGATCTTCGGATAAAGAATATGTATAACCGATATGGCAAACAATCAAGAAGCTCACAATTAATAGTTCCGTCATTGTCAGTCTTGCAAATAGTTGTTACCACTTGTTGTTGTAACTTTCACACGCTGCTTTCCATCCACGCCTCGCCATCATGAAGCTTCCGGAGTTCAACTACAGAAACCAGCCTCAGTCGTTTGATTGGGGGAAAAGTTTCTGATGGGGTTCACTACGGTGATTTCCAAATGTCGCCGTCATGAGTCAAATTGATGAAACTTGCTGAAAAATTCATTTAAATAATCAGAATGACATATTGTAATTTACAATTGCCGACGGTTTATGAACTTTAAGCATTTAGATAAAATAAAAAATAAAAATAAGGATGTATTCTTTAGAAGCAATGAAACAAACATTGAATTATTGGACAATTTATAAATACCCTGGGAAATACCCTTGATTGATTGATTGATTGATTGATTGATTGATTGATTTATTGATTTATTGATTTATTGATTTATTGATCGATCGATCGATCGATTGATTGATTGGTTGATTGATTATTGTATTACACAACAGTTGGCTGTATTTAGCTACTCTGTTGCGAGAAAATAAAAGCTGTTAAACAATTTTCTTTTTTAATAACTAAGACAATTCCAACATCGCAAAGAGAAACAAACTTTACAAACCAAAAGTTTGTTAAAAGCAATAATAGTCACAATGTTCTGTTTTTCTTTTGTATAATTAAATGTATTTTTCACCCATCGATGTTGTTAAGATTTGATCAAACAGATATAGTTTGTCAATCAGGACTAATTCGCTTAATAGAAAATGGCTTCCTAAAGACTTCTACAGGTGTGTTTAGTGAAGCAAAATATATAGTATATCTGAGTAACAACAACAAAAAGATGTGTATATAGATTGATTTTTGGAATAGAAAAAAAAAGACGAAAATAAAAATATATGTGCAGCTATGGCAGTTTCAAATTTATAATTCTCCCAAAGTTGCCTGTATTTCTGAGTCAAGCCTGAACTATGGTTAGAAAAATAATTTAATATTACATCTGCTGCTTATAACCCGTATGTTAATTTTCGTTGGCCAACCTCCCCTTTCTGCAGAAACTCGCCAGCAGTTTCACCTGTGATGAGTAGGTAGAACATACACATCCCAGGTTTCACTTGTGCCAAACGAGTGACGTGGCTGATAAATTATTATTAAATACACATTATCCTGACAAATTTAAAGTAATTAAAGGTCTCGTATATTACCTGCCAAACCTACTTATGAAAAGCCTGAAACAAAATCATGCATAAATTTCTAAAAAAATATATTTTCATTGGCAAAAAAATGTCAATTTATCAAAACCGATGAATAAAGGTTCAAGATAAACAAAACTTCAACATAAATGTTTCTAAATAGATCTTAATCTCGACCATACACATATAATTATGCATCAATGATTTTAAGGCAGTTTTATTACAAGTATATATACATAAGATTATTAGTTTCCATGGCGAGAGTGTGCCTTTTATTATATAGCCAATAGAGCAGAATGACACAGCCGTGGTGGGTTGATACCCTCATAGTCCTTATATCCTATATATATAAAAAATTGTTGTGTCTTTATGGCTGGCTATTGGGCCTACCTGTATAGACCAACAACTCATTCATGTGAACATGGCATGTCACATCTGTAGCATGAAATGGTTTAGACCACGAAACACGCAATTATATACCAAAAACAAATGTAAATTCCTACTAAGGCATTGTCAAGTCCAATTTTTCAACGGGAATTTCTAATTTCTTCCTTTTATTTCGACAAATATTGATGTTTATTTTATTTATTTTTTTACTGATTTTTTATTCACTGAATTTTAACACAAATTTCACAAATTTAAAAAACAAATATTCAGCGGTAATAAAACCCCAAAGGGCTTGTTGTATCCCAAAAATTGAATTAATATATTGCATAGTATAGAATAAAGATTAACAGTTAGTAATACATTTTAAGAAAAACATTATACAATATAAAATAAAAATTCCACATAGCACCTTATAAAAAATATATCAGAGTCAGAGCATTATTAATTTATTGTTAATATACCAATTATAAAATAAACAACAAATATATTAATGATAAAAACACACACAAAAAAAATAAAAAAATAAGTAAGTGCAAGATGAATTATGTGAGATAGAAAAACAAACGGATAATGTACAAGAATTACTTTCCGAATTAAGCACGTAAATCAGATTGTCGGTTAATTTGATTAATGACAGATGTTGAATATTCTATGTATTTTGGATGAGAAAATCTCTAAGCTTCTTTTTAAACAGTGATTTAGAAAAAAATACTTTTAAATGATTTGGAATTGAATTCCAAAGTTTAGCCTTTGAATAAATCTAGGCTTAGGCCTGAAAGCATATTGTTATCCCAGATAGTAACCATAAAAGTCGGAAAAGGTATTCCGACTACAGATGATCCCCGACAGGAAATTCTAATTGTCTCTACCTCAGTGAACAACTAACAATTAACTTCCCCGGAATAAGCAATCAGAAAAAAGACTGAATGTATATATAGACCGGTAGGTATTTTTGGAGGGTTTTTGAATAGTTTTTACTGGGAGTTATAGGCTAAAGTAAGAAACGAAATGGCATTAAAAGGGTACCATACTTGAATGACTAACGTGAGTAACCAAACAGGTTGTAACGTGATTATCAAAAGTATCCAAAATTCTACAGCTCCTTCATCCACATGACGGCCTAGCTTTGTAAACATAGCCAATACATACAATATTGATTTACTGTTATTAAATACAATAACAGTAAATAAATATTGTATGTATTGGCTATGTTCACAAAGCTACTTAAAGTCGAAGATAAAGGGAGGTAACCGGAGAACCGGCTTTTGGCACGTCGTTGTTTGGGTGATGTCCGCAGAGTTGTGTCCCTGTATAAAGCTTGTTTTGTCACTTTCTGGCCGTTGGAAGTCAAGCTAAGGTAAATACCGAAGCCAAACGTTTGTTTCTGTTAATTTGGTGCTCTTATCTGTTTTGTATTAGAGCCATCTTATCTCTAGCAAGAACAAGAGTTTTTATATTTATATTTTTTGGTGTCTGTCAAAAGTTCGGCTGTGTTGTTGTTGTTGTTTAATCCCTGAATGTTTTGATGTGCGTTTTGGAGCTGGCTGGTTTCCTGTCTTCAGCCATAATTTACATTTGAATATTACATTTCGCGTCGGATAACGTGAGGCAAGCAAACTTTTCTTTCTCTACATTAAAAATATAAGATAATACAATACCGAGCTGATATAGTATTTATTAAAGCTATATACCGTACTCTTCTGACTTGTTTGTTTCAGTTTAACTGTTGAGTTACGCCGAAAGTATTTCTGACAGTGTTTATGGCATGGCGTTGAGTATAGAAAAGATTTTGACAGATGCTCGTCTTCTGGTGACCAGACTGAAGGACCATGACGGTACAGCAGATGTGTTGTTAACACAGACCCAAACTCTTCATCAGAGGATGGATGCCATGAAACAGGTGAGATCCTAATGACAGCGGTTCTCAACAAAAGCTTGAATTTAGGATTGCAGTTCACCAACCAGATATCACTGTACCGTTCACCGGATTGAGTCCATCTGTCGACCATCAGGTATATGAGTGAGTCACATGTTGTGCTCCGGCTGCCGGCAAGCGCGGGGGTGGTTTTTATGAGTTTCCTCTCAGTTTTCCGCCGTAATAAGGCTACATGTAGGTGAAGTAGACAATTCATTGCATATATTTTAAGGGAAATACCCTTGAGTACGACGTTAAACCCCAATCAAACAAAAATCAAAACATAAATAATGATCATAAAAATTTTAAGCTCAAATGAAGAGGTAAGCAACAAATCAACAAAAGAGGAAAATAAAATGGGGAGCCTACTAGGCTGCTGTTTTCCCATTCATCTTCAACACCTTGCTGATGACCTGATGAGTTTATAATTAGAAATTTAAATTCTTTATTCAGTAAGCTTATTCGAGACCATATCAACTTTTAATGATTAAAACTTGATTTTGTTAATTTTGAGCCCATCGATCCAGCAAGACCTCAAATGGACACCACCTTTAATATATAAGGGAAAATTAGACACCTAAATCCAGTTAATCTATGAATGAAACCTACATATAGTACATTATTGTTTTGCTGAAGTTGATATCTATATGCATTTTTACACACTTTTAAAAAAAAATGTACTGCAAGATAAATTGTATGAAGTGCCATATTTGCACTAGAATACCTTTTCTAGGCATCAAGACATCTAATGAAACATGCCTGGCCAACTACTGAAAGCATTGCATTGTCTTAGTAATTACATACATTGTTAGCTACGCATGCATGTAAGACAGGCCCCTGGAGCAGTAACAGGGCCAAGGCGGACCTTGAACCCACCATTTGTATGCTATGTCAGTAAAAATGAGACATCCGATCTTGCATTGCTAGCTTACATACTGGGCCTAACCCTTCTGCTTAGCCCTTCATCCTTCGGTTTTAATACCCAGGCCTGTGCTGTTAGGCGAAACTGCGTCTCCCATGGTTATGCATACTTAATTTTGAAGGACGTAACTAAGTTTCCCAAATTGTTTGCTATCATCGTCTAAATTTGAATTTTGGTAGAACTGATTTTGACAAATTCGGTCATCCAATAATCAATGAAGATTATATTTTAAAGCAATTTTTTTAATTTTTTTTTTTTATAAAAAGGCACATTCGTGTATTTAAGACATCAACAAACAAACCAGAGGAAAATGCGAATGTTAGGTGATCTCAAATGATTTTAGAGGACAGATTTTAAGGTTATGCTGGACATTACAGAACAGGCCTGAATACCAGTGTCCAGACTTGGAAATTAATATTTCTAACTCTCTGTTTGTGATGTCTTTGTCATCGCTGTTGCCAGTGAATTCAAGGATGGATTTGATAGTCCATTGTACTGGCTCAACATGCTTGGCTTTTATCTGCTCACATGTATAAATTGGATTGCATACTACCAAATTATGTGTAGGCCTACCAACATGGCTAGTTGACCACACTATGTTGTGTATAAGTATCTGATAGTGTGTCAATGTGTGTTTTTAAATGCAGAAAGAGGTCTTGAAAAAAAAAAAAAAAAAAAAAAAAAAAAAGGGTTGATTAGTTGTTACTGATAAGTTGTTTTATAAATAATCGGGTGGAGGACTGACCTGCTACAGGAGTTAGTTTATTCTTTTATAAATTTTTTTAAAAAACTCTATTGAGCATCATATTAATTTTTTTGATGTTGTAACTTCATTACACCAACATACTTTAATTATTTAAGAGACAAATTTCGTACTTTTGGTTCCAGTATGAAGATGACATTACAGAGCTAAATGAGATAGCTCGCCATCGACCTCGATCAACACTGGTACTTGGAATAGCTCAAGAGAATCGTCAGATCCGTGAATTACAGAATGAGAACCGAGAACTAAGATTATCACTAGATGAACACCAGTCAGCATTAGAACTCATCATGAGTAAATACAGAGAACAGATCCTTAAACTTATCACTAGTAATAAACTGGAACAAAAGGTTGTTACACAAGATAATTCTGAGGTAGGTTGAATTTCTTCCAATTCTATTCTGTAGTTTGAAGACTAAAATGTCTGATTTGGACCGACTGGTATAAATGGTTAGAGCAGTTTGTCATAAAAATAAGACAGAAGTAGCAATGTAATCAGAGGAGTTTTGAGTGGTTTTCCAGATCAAATAAATCAAGCACACAAGTGAAACACCCTTTAAATTGGACACCAAAGCCTACAAACAAGAAATAAATGACCATGTTTGTTTTATCACTAACAGGAAGTGACATCTTTGCTGGACAAAGTGTGTGAAATGGCGGCTGTGATGCAGAAGGCTGTGTCCGTTGATGAGAGGACGGCAGCGGGAGAGTCAGAACGTATGAACCAGCTAAAACAGGAAAATGACGGTCTCCGTGAACTATTGGCAATCAGCTCTTCCATGAACGGACCTCAAACTATAGACAAACAACAGCCAAACGTGTCAGGGACTTCTGATGATAGCACTATGACAGAAAGCACTGAATCAACAGATACTATTCCCTCTGAGTCACCAGGCAGTTGATGACCCAGTAGATTAAGTTAATCAAATTTAAAAATTCTCCAATCAAACTTGAGAAATAAGATATGGTAAGAACAAGATGTAAACAAACAATAACTAATTACATAATCAATTTATAGCCAATGTTTAACATCAGTGTTATTCAGTTATATATAGGGATCACTTAAATTTAAAGGTACCATTCTAAGGTTACTCATGAATTGCTATAATGCCATTGTGTAAGCGAAGAACATATCTTAAAACAGGAATAGCAGTGTAGAGTACATTGTTAGGAAATGTTGTATGAACATTTATTTTTGTAAAGGACATCACCTTAGTAACTTTAACATCGGGTGACATCATTTATGATAAAAGTTTGTCTAACAAAGTTTCATTAAAGTGTGCCCAGGTAAACATAATTTTGTCCATTCCATGAAAATGATTAAGTTATGATATTTGCTTTTGGCTGTAAATAATAATGTGGGCACAATATGGAAGATAACTACTGTATGCTTTAGCGGACAACTGAATTCACAGGCCGATTACTTTTACTCCCAGTATTAATTGTCCAGAATAGGCCACAAAACGAACTGAACGCTCTGAAATCTGTTTTTGATATGTTAGTGGATGAAAATTGGCTCATTTCACTACTACATTGGCTTGTTTCACTACATTTACGTTTTACACCATGGTTATATTCTATCTTGTGACTGTGTTTCCAAGGACACTGCGATATGAAGAGGAGCTATTCCGGACATTGACTGTATTTCATGTTAATACCAGGACTACATGGCTTGTATTCTGTTGTGCCACCTTATTTTTGAAGCGCGGCCGGTTGGTTGGAGCTTCATGTTGCCTTGGTGCTCTCAGAGCTAAAGGGGAACAAGAAGCTGATCTGTTTGTGGTGTCTGTATTACGTCTTGTTATTGTTCCGTCTTGTCGTTGTTTGTTGCCAGTGTTGTTGAGGGTGATTTCCTTCACCCATTGTCATATAAGTGAAATACACTTGAGTACGACGTTAAACCCCAATCAAACAAACAAATATTTTTGCAGCAATGCATATGAATGATATACATATACTTATAAATAATTTAGTGACATAAATATATATTCTGTCTTAGCTGGGTAAATATATTTTGGGAACATGGTATACTTGGTGTTTATGTCCTAACTTTATAATTTGACAGGCCCTCTGGCTAAGGGCAGTTTGTTTGAAGAAGAGCAATACTGGAGGAAAATTAACTTTCCAACATTATGGAAACACTTCACATCTTGGTTACAAGTGCTAGAAGTATACCGCTACCATATAAGTGAAATACCCTTAGACATGGCGTAAAATACCAATCAATCAATATATAATAATTTGACAGTGTCTGCAGGGCTGGACTTCCGTTCTCCTGGGCCCTAGGCTGAACTCATCAGTGGGTCCAAACTTATAGAAATGTTGGCCTGTTCCAAATCTCCAAATATGCTTAGGCCCTCAGACAATGGTCTATTGGGCCCCCCACATGTCCAGACTACTACTGGTCAAGTGTACATTAGCAAGTGAATGGTGAACACTACATGCAATTATAACTCACACAGCTCATCCTAATGAATGTATCTATGTATGTTGTGTGTACTCTAAAATGTGTAAATATTTTGTACAAAATAATAATAGTGCATGCCACTAGATGATAACAAAAAACTGCCATAATTACATGTAATAAAACACAGAAAAATCGTACATTGGTTTGTTTTTGACAGAAGATGTGTTTCTGGTATGTGTTTTTAGCTGCGACTGAGCAGCTCTATAACTCTCTCTGTCTGTCGGTCCAACTTCCCCTCATGGCAACGTGAACAGGATAGAAGCCAAATATTAAGATAGAGAC